>JAVLUX010000013.1:0-280000 GCA_032164185.1 Moxostoma hubbsi
TCCTAGCACGGTCCCCCGGGACGCCAGCAGGGCAACCAACCACGCCGGACAGCTGTCAAATTCCGCTACAGCACGGACCACATAGGATGCGGGCCAAGCCCCGTATCTCCGCAAATGTACCTGCCAGAGTCACGGGGCCAACGCTGGTCTTCTCGGAAACCCGCAGGCCCACACCGCCAGCACCTTCAGAACGGCAGCCACCCACAGACAAACATTTTTCCATAGACTGACATTGTATGGACTGCCGCCCAGCGGCGGGGGCTAAGCTATTACCACGTGCTGGTGGTTGGGAGCAGAGGGATTCAAGCCTTTAAGTTGCATTTTTAAAATCTGAAGGGTCCTTACAAATGTAGCTCTTCGTGCGCTCAATTTTGGAACAATTTCTTTAAATATTTACTGGACTCAAGTCTGCTCTGCTCGCAACAGAATGATCTCCTCCTCACAAGCATGGTCCGATACATTTCATGAGATGATAATAATAAAAGGATTGAGTTCATCCCACCCAAAAATTCCTACAAAAACATTTCAGGAGTGATACATGGATATGATACTGATTTCAGTTGCTCAACTGAAATATAAACAGTATTTAAACCGCAAAGGGCTGTTTACAAATCAAATTAAACGCTATTATTGTTGCCCAAAGCTAACGTGCTGCAGGCCTACATGCTGCCAAAATGCGCAGGAAAGAAGAAACGTCGTTCTTGTGAAAAATGCGTTCATTACCACGTCTCCTCTATAGTCGTATTCATGCAAATCTTAAAGGCGTGCAGGTGACTTTTTCCACCACTCAAAACCTACATGCAAATGACTGTTTTCCTTTTTAAGTGCTACATTTCTAATGCTTTCTTTTTCTGTTCATCTCGCCCTGTCACATGAAGAACGACGGAATTCTGAGTTCGATGACACCAAGCTTGGCAAAATGGGACAGACCGTTCTAAAGATTGATCTGTGAAACAATCCAGCCAATCAGATTCGATATGCAAATGAGGGTGGAGATAATGAGGGTGAAACTCGTAATTACCTCTATACCTAACCCTAACCCTAACCCTAACCCTAACCCTAACCTAACCCTAACCCTAACCCTAACCCTAACCCTAACCTAACCCTAACCCTAACCCTAACCCTAACCCTAACCCTAACCCTAACCCTAACATATTGCAGTTTTTTGTGCCTAGCCCCAGGGTAACCCGTTTTATTACAGTAAAAATATGCTTAATATAGTCAGCCTTCCATAAAGCCTCTGTGAAACGAGTACGTTTTAGGCCGCCGTGTTGGCTACGAACGAGCGATCGTTCCCAAACTTTACACACACTAGGGGGGTGTTTCCACAAGAAACATACTACACTTTTGTGTGCCCAGCCCCATGGGAACCCATTTTATTATAGTAAAAATATGCTTAATATAGTCGGCCTTCTATAAAGCCTCTGTGAAACGAGTACGTTTTAGGCCGCCGTGTTGGCTACGAACGAGTGATCGTTCCCAAACTTTGTACAGTCTATCGGGCTCTTTCCACGAGAAACATATTGCAGTTTTGTGTGCCTAGCCCCAGGGTAACCCGTTTTATTACAGTAAAAATATGCTTAATATATTCGGCCTTCCATAAAGCCTCTGTGAAAGGAGTACGTTTTAGGCCGCCGTGTTGGCTACGAACGAGCGATCGTTCCCAAACTTTGCACACACTATGGGGGTCTTTCCACGAGAAATATATTACACATTTGTGTACCTAGGGCAAGGAGAACCCATTTTATAACAGTAAAAATATGCTTAATATAGTCTGCCTTCTATAAAGCCTCTGTGTAACGAGTACGTTTTAGGCCGCCGTGTTGGCTACGAACGAGCGATCGTTCCCAAACTTTGCACACACTATGGGGGTCTTTCCACGAGAAACATATTACACTTTTGTGTGCCTAGCCCAATGGGAACCCATTTTATTACACTAATAACATGTTTTATATAGTCGGCCTTCTATAACGCCTCTGTGAAACGAGTACGTTTTAGGCCGCCGTGTTGGCTACGAACGAGTGATCGTTCCCAAACTTTGTACAGTCTATCGGGCTCTTTCCATGAGAAACATATTGCAGTTTTGTGTGCCTAGCCCCAGGGTAACCCGTTTTATTACAGTAAAAATATGCTTAATATAGTCAGCCTTCCATAAAGCCTCTGTGAAACGAGTACGTTTTAGGCCGCCGTGTTGGCTACGAACGAGCGATCGTTCCCAAACTTTGCACAAACTATGGGGGTCTTTCCACGAGAAACATATTACACTTTTGTGTACCTAGCCCAATGGGAACACGTTTTATTACACTAAAAATATGCTTAATATAGTCGGCCTTCCATAAAGCCTCTGTGAAACGAGTACGTTTTAGGCCGCTGTGTTGGCTACGATCGAGTGATCGTTCCCAAACTTTGCACACTCTATCGGGCTCTTTCCACGAGAAACATATTGCAGTTTTGTGTGCCTAGCCCCAGGGTAACCCGTTTTATTACACTAATAACATGTTTTATATAGTCGGCCTTCTATAAAGCCTCTGTGAAACGAGTAAGTTTTAGGCCGCCGTGTTGGCTACGAACGAGCGATCGTTCCCAAACTTTGCACAAACTATGGGGGTCTTTCCACGAGAAACATATTACACTTTTGTGTACCTAGCCCACTGGGAACACGTTTTATTACACTAAAAATATGCTTAATATAGTCGGCCTTCCATAAAGCCTCTGTGAAACGAGTACGTTTTAGGCCGCTGTGTTGGCTACGATCGAGTGATCGTTCCCAAACTTTGCACACTCTATCGGGCTCTTTCCACGAGAAACATATTGCAGTTTTGTGTGCCTAGCCCCAGGGTAACCCGTTTTATTACACTAATAACATGTTTCATATAGTCGGCCTTCTATAAAGCCTCTGTGAAACGAGTAAGTTTTAGGCCGCCGTGTTGGCTACGAACGAGCGATCGTTCCCAAACTTTGCACAAACTATGGGGGTCTTTCCACGAGAAACATATTACACTTTTGTGTACCTAGCCCAATGGGAACACGTTTTATTACACTAAAAATATGCTTAATATAGTCGGCCTTCCATAAAGCCTCTGTGAAACGAGTACGTTTTAGGCCGCTGTGTTGGCTACGATCGAGCGATCGTTCCCAAACTTTGCACACTCTATCGGGCTCTTTCCACGAGAAACATATTGCAGTTTTGTGTGCCTAGCCCCAGGGTAACCCGTTTTATTACAGTAAAGACACGGTAAATTGACATAGGCCTTTATAAATTTATCACAGTTCGCCGAAAGCCAGTTTATTCTATTAACCAAGAGAACCCATTGACTTCTACTGTCGTCCTGCCCAGGAAAGCATGGCATTTCTGCTTGGCACTGCTGCGGTCACGAAAGAGCTGCCGCTAGCATGTCAGGGATCACTTTACCTGATCGAGCTTCCTCACATTCTGTGTCTTACCGCATGGCTGCCTGTCGGTGCATCACAAAATGGGTGGTTTTCATCCCTATATCCCATAACCTAACCTAACCCTAACTAACCTTATTCTAACCTAACCTAACTTCTTAACCTAACCCAACTTCTAAGCTAATAAAAGTCAAAAGTATCAAAAAGATACCAGGCTTACACAAATTAAGATTGTATCACTTTATTCAACTTTAACTCTAAACATAACCAACTTCTGAACAGAACACATTTCCAAACTAAATACAAGTCACACTGATCAAGAAGACACAACATTTACACACTATAGAGCAAGTTAGACCATAAGAGAAGTATGTTTTTGAGACTAAATCAAACCTCTTAAGACTGATCGAGGACAAAGTCAATCAGATAGCTAGAGGATCACATATAGAACATGACATTTTTGTAAAAATCGGACCAGCGGAACCAAAGTTAAAGACGATGGCGTGTTCGCCGTCGGTAGTTTCTATCCTATATCCTGCTCTGACCTGACCTAAGGCTGCCACGGGCCCCCGAAAACACTCCACTCAAACCTACACCAATGGACTCCAAACGCCCCCAAATGCGCTCCTAGCACGGTCCCCCGGGACGTCAGCGGGGCAACCAACCACGCCGGAAGGCTGTCAAATTCCGCTACAGCACGGACCACATAGGATGCGGGCCAAGCCCCGTATCTCCGCAAACGTACCTGCCAGAGTCACGGGGCCAACGCTGGTCTTCTCGGAAACCCGCAGGCCCACACCGCCAGCACCTTCAGAACAGCAGCCACCCACAGACAAACATTTTTCCATAGACTGACATTGTATGGACTGCCGCCCAGCGGCGGGGGCTAAGCTATTACCACGTGCTGGTGGTTGGGAGCAGAGGGATTCAAGCCTTTAAGTTGCATTTTTAAAATCTGAAGGGTCCTTACAAATGTAGCTCTTCGTGCGCTCAATTTTGGAACAATTTCTTTAAATATTTACTGGACTCAAGTCTGCTCTGCTCGCAACAGAATAATCTCCTCCTCACAAGCATGGTCCGATACATTGAAATGATAATAATAAAGGATTGAGTTCATCCCACCCAAACATTCCTACAAAAACATTTCAGGAGTGATACATGGATATGATACTGATTTCAGTTGCTCAACTGAAATATAAACAGTATTTAAACCGCAATGGGCTGTTTACAAATCAAATTAAACGCTATTATTGTTGCCCAAAGCTAACGTGCTGCAGGCCTACATGCTGCCAAAATGCGCAGGAAAGAAGAAACGTCGTTCTTGTGAAAAATGCGTTCATTACCACGTCTCCTCTACAGTCGTATTCATGCAAATCTTAAAGGCGTGCAGGTGACTTTTTCCACCACTCAAAACCTACATGCAAATGACTTTTTTCCTTTTTAAGTGCTACATTTCTAATGCTTTCTTTTTCTGTTCATCTCGCTCCGTCACATGAAGACAGACGGAATTCTGAGTTCGATGACACCAAGCTTGGCAAAATCGGACAGACCGTTCTAAAGATTGATCTGTGAAACAATCCAGCCAATCAGATTCGATATGCAAATGAGGGTGGAGATAATGAGGGTGAAACTCGTAATCACCTCTATACCTACAGAGTTTTTAACCCCCGGGGCTAGGGGTTAGGGTCATCTAGCGATTTAACCCCAACTAACCCCAGCGGACTGGGGTTAGCCCTAGTGGACTGATGGAGAATTGCACTTTCCCACTTACAACTTTAAACCTATGGTAACTTTATTTTATAAAGTTATAAGGGCAATATTTGGTGCAGTTTGTTTTCTCACAACAACAACAACAAAATGTTTACAAGTCCACCTGTAATTTGTTTGAATCTACTTCATTTCTGGAAACATTTTTTTAATAAAATGAACTGGACTCCAAAACATCCTCCTCACAAACAAGTCAAATAAATGCAAAGGGTCTTGCTATATTTACTTGGGTTCATTTCTTTCATTTGTTATTAACAGTCTTACAGTAGGAATCAAATATAGCAGTCTGTTTGGGACTTTATTGAGTAGAATATGAAGTTGCTGTAAATGACCACCAGATGGAGACTCGATACCACAAAAACAAAACATCCTTCTGTTATTTGTTTTTTTATTTATTTCATTTTTGGAAACATTTCTTTGATACAATTAACTGGACTCAAAAATACTCCTCACATACAAGTAAAAGAAATATCAAATGAAATAATAATAATAATAATAATGATAGTAAAAAGTTTAAACTTTATTTAAAAGTTTCATTAGTTACAGACAGACACACAAACACAGACAGAGAAACAAATAGACACACATGCAGAAAGATAGACAGACAGACAGACATTTAGATAGATAGACAGACAGATAGTTAGATAGACAGACAGATAGTTAGATAGACAGACAGACAGACAGATAGTTAGATAGATAGACAGACAGACAGACAGATAGATAGATAGACAGACAGACAGTTAGATAGATTGACAGACAGATAGTTCGATAGACAGATAGTTAGATAGACAGACAGACAGATAGTTAGATAGATAGACAGAAAGACAGATAGTTAGATAGATAGACAGATAGTTAGATAGACAGACAGAAAGATAGATAGACAGACAGACAGACAGGCAGATAGTGAGATACATAGACAGATAGACAGACAGACAGACAGACAGTCAGACAGATAGTTAGTTAGATAGACAGAAAGATAGATTTATGACTTACAGCTACAAATATATACACACATACACACACATACACAAAGTGGACATATTGAGATCTGCACTGTGCAAAACTGCTAAAATGTGGATTTTTTAACACAGAATCACAGACAGTTTCAATGCTGAGCCTTTAGGGGGCGTCCACTTAAGAACAGCCGTTCATTTGAAATATGAATGATTTATCAATAAAATTGAAGTTTACAAAAACTTGCAAAAGAAATCTAACAGGAAAAATACAAACTATGTTCCTGTTCATACTGTACAATGATTTTGAACGCAAGTTATGCTGCTTAAAACCTTTATATTACAGCAATGTTTTTAAAACATGCAGATTTTATATATATATATATATATATGGCCAGTTAAATTGGCAGCCTTTGCTGTGAATGTCGGTCTCTCATCCGTGTCTAGAAAAGCACTTCATAAATTAAATGAATTATTATAATTACTCATGTTATTATTATTATTTTCGTAATTCTTGTTATTATCCTTATTATTCCGTCAATAAAACTTTCCTTGTGTAATTGTATGATTCCACCTGAATTATTCACTTTAACACTTGCAAAATTCCGAATGACATTAAAAATAATTTCTGCAACAGAACACCTCAGATGTCAAAAACTCTTAGCATTTGTGAGCACTTTTCCATAGACTCACATTGTATAGACTGCCACCCAGTGGGGTTAAACAATAATGGTCCAATGTGAAACGAGTACGTTTTAGGCCGCCGTGTTGGCTACGAACGAGTGATCGTTCCCAAACTTTGCACAGACTATGGGGGTCTTTCCACGAGAAACATATTGCAGTTTTGTGTGCCTAGCCCCAGGGTAACCCGTTTTATTACACTAATAACATGTTTTATATAGTCGGCCTTCTATAAAGCCTCTGTGAAACGAGTACGTTTTAGGCCGCCGTGTTGGCTACGAACGAGCGATCGTTCCCAAACTTTACACACACTAGGGAGGTGTTTCCACAAGAAACATACTACACTTTTGTGTGCCCAGCCCCATGGGAACCCATTTTATTACAGTAAAAATATGCTTAATATAGTCGGCCTTCTATAAAGCCTCTGTGAAATAAGTACGTTTTAGGCCGCCGTGTTGGCTACGAACGAGTGATCGTTCCCAAACTTTGTACAGTCTATTGGGCTCTTTCCACGAGAAACATATTGCAGTTTTGTGTGCCTAGCCCCAGGGTAACCCGTTTTATTACAGTAAAAATATGCTTAATATATTCGGCCTTCCATAAAGCCTCTGTGAAAGGAGTACGTTTTAGGCCGCCGTGTTGGCTACGAACGAGCGATCGTTCCCAAACTTTGCACACACTATGGGGGTCTTTCCACGAGAAACATATTACACATTTGTGTACCTAGGGCAAGGAGAACCCATTTTATAACAGTAAAAATATGCTTAATATAGTCTGCCTTCTATAAAGCCTCTGTGTAACGAGTACGTTTTAGGCTGCCGTGTTGGCTACGAACGAGCGATCGTTCCCAAACTTTGCACACACTATGGGGGTCTTTCCACGAGAAACATATTACACTTTTGTGTGCCTAGCCCAATGGGAACCCATTTTATTACACTAATAACATGTTTTATATAGTCGGCCTTCTATAACGCCTCTGTGAAACGAGTACGTTTTAGGCCGCCGTGTTGGCTACGAACGAGCGATCGTTCCCAAACTTTGTACAGTCTATCGGGCTCTTTCCATGAGAAACATATTGCAGTTTTTTGTGCCTAGCCCCAGGGTAACCCGTTTTATTACAGTAAAAATATGCTTAATATAGTCAGCCTTCCATAAAGCATCTGTGAAACGAGTACGTTTTAGGCCGCCGTGTTGGCTACGAACGAGCGATCGTTCCCAAACTTTACACACACTAGGGGGGTGTTTCCACAAGAAACATACTACACTTTTGTGTGCCCAGCCCCATGGGAACCCATTTTATTATAGTAAAAATATGCTTAATATAGTCGGCCTTCTATAAAGCCTCTGTGAAACGAGTACGTTTTAGGCCGCCGTGTTGGCTACGAACGAGTGATCGTTCCCAAACTTTGTACAGTCTATAGGGCTCTTTCCACGAGAAACATACTGCAGTTTTGTGTGCCTAGCCCCAGGGTAACCCGTTTTATTACAGTAAAAATATGCTTAATATAGTCAGCCTTCCATAAAGCCTCTGTGAAACGAGTACGTTTTAGGCCGCCGTGTTGGCTACGAACGAGCGATCGTTCCCAAACTTTGCACAAACTATGGGGGTCTTTCCACGAGAAACATATTACACTTTTGTGTACCTAGCCCAATGGGAACACGTTTTATTACACTAAAAATATGCTTAATATAGTCGGCCTTCCATAAAGCCTCTGTGAAACGAGTACGTTTTAGGCCGCTGTGTTGGCTACGATCGAGTGATCGTTCCCAAACTTTGCACACTCTATCGGGCTCTTTCCACGAGAAACATATTACAGATTTTGTGTGCCTAGCCCCAGGGTAACCCGTTTTATTACACTAATAACATGTTTTATATAGTCGGCCTTCTATAAAGCCTCTGTGAAACGAGTAAGTTTTAGGCCGCCGTGTTGGCTACGAACGAGCGATCGTTCCCAAACTTTGCACAAACTATGGGGGTCTTTCCACGAGAAACATATTACACTTTTGTGTACCTAGCCCACTGGGAACACGTTTTATTACACTAAAAATATGCTTAATATAGTCGGCCTTCCATAAAGCCTCTGTGAAACGAGTACGTTTTAGGCCGCTGTGTTGGCTACGATCGAGTGATCGTTCCCAAACTTTGCACACTCTATCGGGCTCTTTCCACGAGAAACATATTGCAGTTTTGTGTGCCTAGCCCCAGGGTAACCCGTTTTATTACACTAATAACATGTTTCATATAGTCGGCCTTCTATAAAGCCTCTGTGAAACGAGTAAGTTTTAGGCCGCCGTGTTGGCTACGAACGAGCGATCGTTCCCAAACTTTGCACAAACTATGGGGGTCTTTCCACGAGAAACATATTACACTTTTGTGTACCTAGCCCAATGGGAACACGTTTTATTACACTAAAAATATGCTTAATATAGTCGGCCTTCCATAAAGCCTCTGTGAAACGAGTACGTTTTAGGCCGCTGTGTTGGCTACGATCGAGCGATCGTTCCCAAACTTTGCACACTCTATCGGGCTCTTTCCACGAGAAACATATTGCAGTTTTGTGTGCCTAGCCCCAGGGTAACCCGTTTTATTACAGTAAAGACACGGTAAATTGACATAGGCCTTTATAAATTTATCACAGTTCGCCGAAAGCCAGTTTATTCTATTAACCAAGAGAACCCATTGACTTCTACTGTCGTCCTGCCCAGGAAAGCATGGCATTTCTGCTTGGCACTGCTGCGGTCACGAAAGAGCTGCCGCTAGCATGTCAGGGATCACTTTACCTGATCGAGCTTCCTCACATTCTGTGTCTTACCGCATGGCTGCCTGTCGGTGCATCACAAAATGGGTGGTTTTCATCCCTATATCCCATAACCTAACCTAACCCTAACTAACCTTATTCTAACCTAACCTAACTTCTTAACCTAACCCAACTTCTAAGCTAATAAAAGTCAAAAGTATCAAAAAGATACCAGGCTTACACAAATTAAGATTGTATCACTTTATTCAACTTTAACTCTAAACATAACCAACTTCTGAACAGAACACATTTCCAAACTAAATACAAGTCACACTGATCAAGAAGACACAACATTTACACACTATAGAGCAAGTTAGACCATAAGAGAAGTATGTTTTTGAGACTAAATCAAACCTCTTAAGACTGATCGAGGACAAAGTCAATCAGATAGCTAGAGGATCACATATAGAACATGACATTTTTGTAAAAATCGGACCAGCGGAACCAAAGTTAAAGACGATGGCGTGTTCGCCGTCGGTAGTTTCTATCCTATATCCTGCTCTGACCTGACCTAAGGCTGCCACGGGCCCCCGAAAACACTCCACTCAAACCTACACCAATGGACTCCAAACGCCCCCAAATGCGCTCCTAGCACGGTCCCCCGGGACGTCAGCGGGGCAACCAACCACGCCGGACGGCTGTCAAATTCCGCTACAGCACGGACCACATAGGATGCGGGCCAAGCCCTGTATCTCCGCAAACGTACCTGCCAGAGTCACGGGGCCAACGCTGGTCTTCTCGGAAACCCGCAGGCCCACACCGCCAGCACCTTCAGAACAGCAGCCACCCACAGACAAACATTTTTCCATAGACTGACATTGTATGGACTGCCGCCCAGCGGCGGGGGCTAAGCTATTACCACGTGCTGGTGGTTGGGAGCAGAGGGATTCAAGCCTTTAAGTTGCATTTTTAAAATCTGAAGGGTCCTTACAAATGTAGCTCTTCGTGCGCTCAATTTTGGAACAATTTCTTTAAATATTTACTGGACTCAAGTCTGCTCTGCTCGCAACAGAATAATCTCCTCCTCACAAGCATGGTCCGATACATTGAAATGATAATAATAAAGGATTGAGTTCATCCCACCCAAACATTCCTACAAAAACATTTCAGGAGTGATACATGGATATGATACTGATTTCAGTTGCTCAACTGAAATATAAACAGTATTTAAACCGCAATGGGCTGTTTACAAATCAAATTAAACGCTATTATTGTTGCCCAAAGCTAACGTGCTGCAGGCCTACATGCTGCCAAAATGCGCAGGAAAGAAGAAACGTCGTTCTTGTGAAAAATGCGTTCATTACCACGTCTCCTCTACAGTCGTATTCATGCAAATCTTAAAGGCGTGCAGGTGACTTTTTCCACCACTCAAAACCTACATGCAAATGACTTTTTTCCTTTTTAAGTGCTACATTTCTAATGCTTTCTTTTTCTGTTCATCTCGCTCCGTCACATGAAGACAGACGGAATTCTGAGTTCGATGACACCAAGCTTGGCAAAATCGGACAGACCGTTCTAAAGATTGATCTGTGAAACAATCCAGCCAATCAGATTCGATATGCAAATGAGGGTGGAGATAATGAGGGTGAAACTCGTAATCACCTCTATACCTACAGAGTTTTTAACCCCCGGGGCTAGGGGTTAGGGTCATCTAGCGATTTAACCCCAACTAACCCCAGCGGACTGGGGTTAGCCCTAGTGGACTGATGGAGAATTGCACTTTCCCACTTACAACTTTAAACCTATGGTAACTTTATTTTATAAAGTTATAAGGGCAATATTTGGTGCAGTTTGTTTTCTCACAACAACAACAACAAAATGTTTACAAGTCCACCTGTAATTTGTTTGAATCTACTTCATTTCTGGAAACATTTTTTTAATAAAATGAACTGGACTCCAAAACATCCTCCTCACAAACAAGTCAAATAAATGCAAAGGGTCTTGCTATATTTACTTGGGTTCATTTCTTTCATTTGTTATTAACAGTCTTACAGTAGGAATCAAATATAGCAGTCTGTTTGGGACTTTATTGAGTAGAATATGAAGTTGCTGTAAATGACCACCAGATGGAGACTCGATACCACAAAAACAAAACATCCTTCTGTTATTTGTTTTTTTATTTATTTCATTTTTGGAAACATTTCTTTGATACAATTAACTGGACTCAAAAATACTCCTCACATACAAGTAAAAGAAATATCAAATGAAATAATAATAATAATAATAATGATAGTAAAAAGTTTAAACTTTATTTAAAAGTTTCATTAGTTACAGACAGACACACAAACACAGACAGAGAAACAAATAGACACACATGCAGAAAGATAGACAGACAGACAGACATTTAGATAGATAGACAGACAGATAGTTAGATAGACAGACAGATAGTTAGATAGACAGACAGATAGTTAGATAGACAGACAGACAGACAGATAGTTAGATAGATTGACAGACAGATAGTTCGATAGACAGATAGTTAGATAGACAGACAGACAGATAGTTAGATAGATAGACAGAAAGACAGATAGTTAGATAGATAGACAGATAGTTAGATAGACAGACAGAAAGATAGATAGACAGACAGACAGACAGGCAGATAGTGAGATACATAGACAGATAGACAGACAGACAGACAGACAGTCAGACAGATAGTTAGTTAGATAGACAGAAAGATAGATTTATGACTTACAGCTACAAATATATACACACATACACACACATACACAAAGTGGACATATTGAGATCTGCACTGTGCAAAACTGCTAAAATGTGGATTTTTTAACACAGAATCACAGACAGTTTCAATGCTGAGCCTTTAGGGGGCGTCCACTTAAGAACAGCCGTTCATTTGAAATATGAATGATTTATCAATAAAATTGAAGTTTACAAAAACTTGCAAAAGAAATCTAACAGGAAAAATACAAACTATGTTCCTGTTCATACTGTACAATGATTTTGAACGCAAGTTATGCTGC
Source organism: Moxostoma hubbsi (assembly GCA_032164185.1). NCBI lineage: Eukaryota > Metazoa > Chordata > Actinopteri > Cypriniformes > Catostomidae > Moxostoma > Moxostoma hubbsi. Next base: position 12,565 of record JAVLUX010000013.1, read on the forward strand.
TTAAAACCTTTATATTACAGCAATGTTTTTAAAACATGCAGATTTTATATATATATATATATGGCCAGTTAAATTGGCAGCCTTTGCTGTGAATGTCGGTCTCTCATCCGTGTCTAGAAAAGCACTTCATAAATTAAATGAATTATTATAATTACTCATGTTATTATTATTATTTTCGTAATTCTTGTTATTATCCTTATTATTCCGTCAATAAAACTTTCCTTGTGTAATTGTATGATTCCACCTGAATTATTCACTTTAACACTTGCAAAATTCCGAATGACATTAAAAATAATTTCTGCAACAGAACACCTCAGATGTCAAAAACTCTTAGCATTTGTGAGCACTTTTCCATAGACTCACATTGTATAGACTGCCACCCAGTGGGGTTAAACAATAATGGTCCAATGTGAAACGAGTACGTTTTAGGCCGCCGTGTTGGCTACGAACGAGTGATCGTTCCCAAACTTTGCACAGACTATGGGGGTCTTTCCACGAGAAACATATTGCAGTTTTGTGTGCCTAGCCCCAGGGTAACCCGTTTTATTACACTAATAACATGTTTTATATAGTCGGCCTTCTATAAAGCCTCTGTGAAACGAGTACGTTTTAGGCCGCCGTGTTGGCTACGAACGAGCAATCGTTCCCAAACTTTACACACACTAGGGAGGTGTTTCCACAAGAAACATACTACACTTTTGTGTGCCCAGCCCCATGGGAACCCATTTTATTACAGTAAAAATATGCTTAATATAGTCGGCCTTCTATAAAGCCTCTGTGAAATAAGTACGTTTTAGGCCGCCGTGTTGGCTACGAACGAGTGATCGTTCCCAAACTTTGTACAGTCTATTGGGCTCTTTCCACGAGAAACATATTGCAGTTTTGTGTGCCTAGCCCCAGGGTAACCCGTTTTATTACAGTAAAAATATGCTTAATATATTCGGCCTTCCATAAAGCCTCTGTGAAAGGAGTACGTTTTAGGCCGCCGTGTTGGCTACGAACGAGCGATCGTTCCCAAACTTTGCACACACTATGGGGGTCTTTCCACGAGAAACATATTACACATTTGTGTACCTAGGGCAAGGAGAACCCATTTTATAACAGTAAAAATATGCTTAATATAGTCTGCCTTCTATAAAGCCTCTGTGTAACGAGTACGTTTTAGGCCGCCGTGTTGGCTACGAACGAGCGATCGTTCCCAAACTTTGCACACACTATGGGGGTCTTTCCACGAGAAACATATTACACTTTTGTGTGCCTAGCCCAATGGGAACCCATTTTATTACACTAATAACATGTTTTATATAGTCGGCCTTCTATAACGCCTCTGTGAAACGAGTACGTTTTAGGCCGCCGTGTTGGCTACGAACGAGCGATCGTTCCCAAACTTTGTACAGTCTATCGGGCTCTTTCCATGAGAAACATATTGCAGTTTTTTGTGCCTAGCCCCAGGGTAACCCGTTTTATTACAGTAAAAATATGCTTAATATAGTCAGCCTTCCATAAAGCCTCTGTGAAACGAGTACGTTTTAGGCCGCCGTGTTGGCTACGAACGAGCGATCGTTCCCAAACTTTACACACACTAGGGGGGTGTTTCCACAAGAAACATACTACACTTTTGTGTGCCCAGCCCCATGGGAACCCATTTTATTATAGTAAAAATATGCTTAATATAGTCGGCCTTCTATAAAGCCTCTGTGAAACGAGTACGTTTTAGGCCGCCGTGTTGGCTACGAACGAGTGATCGTTCCCAAACTTTGTACAGTCTATCGGGCTCTTTCCACGAGAAACATACTGCAGTTTTGTGTGCCTAGCCCCAGGGTAACCCGTTTTATTACAGTAAAAATATGCTTAATATAGTCAGCCTTCCATAAAGCCTCTGTGAAACGAGTACGTTTTAGGCCGCCGTGTTGGCTACGAACGAGCGATCGTTCCCAAACTTTGCACAAACTATGGGGGTCTTTCCACGAGAAACATATTACACTTTTGTGTACCTAGCCCAATGGGAACACGTTTTATTACACTAAAAATATGCTTAATATAGTCGGCCTTCCATAAAGCCTCTGTGAAACGAGTACGTTTTAGGCCGCTGTGTTGGCTACGATCGAGTGATCGTTCCCAAACTTTGCACACTCTATCGGGCTCTTTCCACGAGAAACATATTGCAGTTTTGTGTGCCTAGCCCCAGGGTAACCCGTTTTATTACACTAATAACATGTTTTATATAGTCGGCCTTCTATAAAGCCTCTGTGAAACGAGTAAGTTTTAGGCCGCCGTGTTGGCTACGAACGAGCGATCGTTCCCAAACTTTGCACAAACTATGGGGGTCTTTCCACGAGAAACATATTACACTTTTGTGTACCTAGCCCACTGGGAACACGTTTTATTACACTAAAAATATGCTTAATATAGTCGGCCTTCCATAAAGCCTCTGTGAAACGAGTACGTTTTAGGCCGCTGTGTTGGCTACGATCGAGTGATCGTTCCCAAACTTTGCACACTCTATCGGGCTCTTTCCACGAGAAACATATTGCAGTTTTGTGTGCCTAGCCCCAGGGTAACCCGTTTTATTACACTAATAACATGTTTCATATAGTCGGCCTTCTATAAAGCCTCTGTGAAACGAGTAAGTTTTAGGCCGCCGTGTTGGCTACGAACGAGCGATCGTTCCCAAACTTTGCACAAACTATGGGGGTCTTTCCACGAGAAACATATTACACTTTTGTGTACCTAGCCCAATGGGAACACGTTTTATTACACTAAAAATATGCTTAATATAGTCGGCCTTCCATAAAGCCTCTGTGAAACGAGTACGTTTTAGGCCGCTGTGTTGGCTACGATCGAGCGATCGTTCCCAAACTTTGCACAAACTATGGGGGTCTTTCCACGAGAAACATATTACACTTTTGTGTACCTAGCCCAATGGGAACACGTTTTATTACACTAAAAATATGCTTAATATAGTCGGCCTTCCATAAAGCCTCTGTGAAACGAGTACGTTTTAGGCCGCTGTGTTGGCTACGATCGAGCGATCGTTCCCAAACTTTGCACACTCTATCGGGCTCTTTCCACGAGAAACATATTGCAGTTTTGTGTGCCTAGCCCCAGGGTAACCCGTTTTATTACAGTAAAGACACGGTAAATTGACATAGGCCTTTATAAATTTATCACAGTTCGCCGAAAGCCAGTTTATTCTATTAACCAAGAGAACCCATTGACTTCTACTGTCGTCCTGCCCAGGAAAGCATGGCATTTCTGCTTGGCACTGCTGCGGTCACGAAAGAGCTGCCGCTAGCATGTCAGGGATCACTTTACCTGATCGAGCTTCCTCACATTCTCTGTCTTACCGCATGGCTGCCTGTCGGTGCATCACAAAATGGGTGGTTTTCATCCCTATATCCCATAACCTAACCTAACCCTAACTAACCTTATTCTAACCTAACCTAACTTCTTAACCTAACCCAACTTCTAAGCTAATAAAAGTCAAAAGTATCAAAAAGATACCAGGCTTACACAAATTAAGATTGTATCACTTTATTCAACTTTAACTCTAAACATAACCAACTTCTGAACAGAACACATTTCCAAACTAAATACAAGTCACACTGATCAAGAAGACACAACATTTACACACTATAGAGCAAGTTAGACCATAAGAGAAGTATGTTTTTGAGACTAAATCAAACCTCTTAAGACTGATCGAGGACAAAGTCAATCAGATAGCTAGAGGATCACATATAGAACATGACATTTTTGTAAAAATCGGACCAGCGGAACCAAAGTTAAAGACGATGGCGTGTTCGCCGTCGGTAGTTTCTATCCTATATCCTGCTCTGACCTGACCTAAGGCTGCCACGGGCCCCCGAAAACACTCCACTCAAACCTACACCAATGGACTCCAAACGCCCCCAAATGCGCTCCTAGCACGGTCCCCCGGGACGTCAGCGGGGCAACCAACCACGCCGGACGGCTGTCAAATTCCGCTACAGCACGGACCACATAGGATGCGGGCCAAGCCCCGTATCTCCGCAAACGTACCTGCCAGAGTCACGGGGCCAACGCTGGTCTTCTCGGAAACCCGCAGGCCCACACCGCCAGCACCTTCAGAACAGCAGCCACCCACAGACAAACATTTTTCCATAGACTGACATTGTATGGACTGCCGCCCAGCGGCGGGGGCTAAGCTATTACCACGTGCTGGTGGTTGGGAGCAGAGGGATTCAAGCCTTTAAGTTGCATTTTTAAAATCTGAAGGGTCCTTACAAATGTAGCTCTTCGTGCGCTCAATTTTGGAACAATTTCTTTAAATATTTACTGGACTCAAGTCTGCTCTGCTCGCAACAGAATAATCTCCTCCTCACAAGCATGGTCCGATACATTGAAATGATAATAATAAAGGATTGAGTTCATCCCACCCAAACATTCCTACAAAAACATTTCAGGAGTGATACATGGATATGATACTGATTTCAGTTGCTCAACTGAAATATAAACAGTATTTAAACCGCAATGGGCTGTTTACAAATCAAATTAAACGCTATTATTGTTGCCCAAAGCTAACGTGCTGCAGGCCTACATGCTGCCAAAATGCGCAGGAAAGAAGAAACGTCGTTCTTGTGAAAAATGCGTTCATTACCACGTCTCCTCTACAGTCGTATTCATGCAAATCTTAAAGGCGTGCAGGTGACTTTTTCCACCACTCAAAACCTACATGCAAATGACTTTTTTCCTTTTTAAGTGCTACATTTCTAATGCTTTCTTTTTCTGTTCATCTCGCTCCGTCACATGAAGACAGACGGAATTCTGAGTTCGATGACACCAAGCTTGGCAAAATCGGACAGACCGTTCTAAAGATTGATTTGTGAAACAATCCAGCCAATCAGATTCGATATGCAAATGAGGGTGGAGATAATGAGGGTGAAACTCGTAATCACCTCTATACCTACAGAGTTTTTAACCCCCGGGGCTAGGGGTTAGGGTCATCTAGCGATTTAACCCCAACTAACCCCAGCGGACTGGGGTTAGCCCTAGTGGACTGATGGAGAATTGCACTTTCCCACTTACAACTTTAAACCTATGGTAACTTTATTTTATAAAGTTATAAGGGCAATATTTGGTGCAGTTTGTTTTCTCACAACAACAACAACAAAATGTTTACAAGTCCACCTGTAATTTGTTTGAATCTACTTCATTTCTGGAAACATTTTTTTAATAAAATGAACTGGACTCCAAAACATCCTCCTCACAAACAAGTCAAATAAATGCAAAGGGTCTTGCTATATTTACTTGGGTTCATTTCTTTCATTTGTTATTAACAGTCTTACAGTAGGAATCAAATATAGCAGTCTGTTTGGGACTTTATTGAGTAGAATATGAAGTTGCTGTAAATGACCACCAGATGGAGACTCGATACCACAAAAACAAAACATCCTTCTGTTATTTGTTTTTTTATTTATTTCATTTTTGGAAACATTTCTTTGATACAATTAACTGGACTCAAAAATACTCCTCACATACAAGTAAAAGAAATATCAAATGAAATAATAATAATAATAATAATGATAGTAAAAAGTTTAAACTTTATTTAAAAGTTTCATTAGTTACAGACAGACACACAAACACAGACAGAGAAACAAATAGACACACATGCAGAAAGATAGACAGACAGACAGACATTTAGATAGATAGACAGACAGATAGTTAGATAGACAGACAGATAGTTAGATAGACAGACAGACAGACAGATAGTTAGATAGATAGACAGACAGACAGATAGTTAGATAGATAGACAGACAGACAGTTAGATAGATTGACAGACAGATAGTTCGATAGACAGATAGTTAGATAGACAGACAGACAGATAGTTAGATAGATAGACAGAAAGACAGATAGTTAGATAGATAGACAGATAGTTAGATAGACAGACAGAAAGATAGATAGACAGACAGACAGACAGGCAGATAGTGAGATACATAGACAGATAGACAGACAGACAGACAGACAGTCAGACAGATAGTTAGTTAGATAGACAGAAAGATAGATTTATGACTTACAGCTACAAATATATACACACATACACACACATACACAAAGTGGACATATTGAGATCTGCACTGTGCAAAACTGCTAAAATGTGGATTTTTTAACACAGAATCACAGACAGTTTCAATGCTGAGCCTTTAGGGGGCGTCCACTTAAGAACAGCCGTTCATTTGAAATATGAATGATTTATCAATAAAATTGAAGTTTACAAAAACTTGCAAAAGAAATCTAACAGGAAAAATACAAACTATGTTCCTGTTCATACTGTACAATGATTTTGAACGCAAGTTATGCTGCTTAAAACCTTTATATTACAGCAATGTTTTTAAAACATGCAGATTTTATATATATATATATATATATGGCCAGTTAAATTGGCAGCCTTTGCTGTGAATGTCGGTCTCTCATCCGTGTCTAGAAAAGCACTTCATAAATTAAATGAATTATTATAATTACTCATGTTATTATTATTATTTTCGTAATTCTTGTTATTATCCTTATTATTCCGTCAATAAAACTTTCCTTGTGTAATTGTATGATTCCACCTGAATTATTCACTTTAACACTTGCAAAATTCCGAATGACATTAAAAATAATTTCTGCAACAGAACACCTCAGATGTCAAAAACTCTTAGCATTTGTGAGCACTTTTCCATAGACTCACATTGTATAGACTGCCACCCAGTGGGGTTAAACAATAATGGTCCAATGTGAAACGAGTACGTTTTAGGCCGCCGTGTTGGCTACGAACGAGTGATCGTTCCCAAACTTTGCACAGACTATGGGGGTCTTTCCACGAGAAACATATTGCAGTTTTGTGTGCCTAGCCCCAGGGTAACCCGTTTTATTACACTAATAACATGTTTTATATAGTCGGCCTTCTATAAAGCCTCTGTGAAACGAGTACGTTTTAGGCCGCCGTGTTGGCTACGAACGAGCGATCGTTCCCAAACTTTACACACACTAGGGAGGTGTTTCCACAAGAAACATACTACACTTTTGTGTGCCCAGCCCCATGGGAACCCATTTTATTACAGTAAAAATATGCTTAATATAGTCGGCCTTCTATAAAGCCTCTGTGAAATAAGTACGTTTTAGGCCGCCGTGTTGGCTACGAACGAGTGATCGTTCCCAAACTTTGTACAGTCTATTGGGCTCTTTCCACGAGAAACATATTGCAGTTTTGTGTGCCTAGCCCCAGGGTAACCCGTTTTATTACAGTAAAAATATGCTTAATATATTCGGCCTTCCATAAAGCCTCTGTGAAAGGAGTACGTTTTAGGCCGCCGTGTTGGCTACGAACGAGCGATCGTTCCCAAACTTTGCACACACTATGGGGGTCTTTCCACGAGAAACATATTACACATTTGTGTACCTAGGGCAAGGAGAACCCATTTTATAACAGTAAAAATATGCTTAATATAGTCTGCCTTCTATAAAGCCTCTGTGTAACGAGTACGTTTTAGGCCGCCGTGTTGGCTACGAACGAGCGATCGTTCCCAAACTTTGCACACACTATGGGGGTCTTTCCACGAGAAACATATTACACTTTTGTGTGCCTAGCCCAATGGGAACCCATTTTATTACACTAATAACATGTTTTATATAGTCGGCCTTCTATAACGCCTCTGTGAAACGAGTACGTTTTAGGCCGCCGTGTTGGCTACGAACGAGCGATCGTTCCCAAACTTTGTACAGTCTATCGGGCTCTTTCCATGAGAAACATATTGCAGTTTTTTGTGCCTAGCCCCAGGGTAACCCGTTTTATTACAGTAAAAATATGCTTAATATAGTCAGCCTTCCATAAAGCATCTGTGAAACGAGTACGTTTTAGGCCGCCGTGTTGGCTACGAACGAGCGATCGTTCCCAAACTTTACACACACTAGGGGGGTGTTTCCACAAGAAACATACTACACTTTTGTGTGCCCAGCCCCATGGGAACCCATTTTATTATAGTAAAAATATGCTTAATATAGTCGGCCTTCTATAAAGCCTCTGTGAAACGAGTACGTTTTAGGCCGCCGTGTTGGCTACGAACGAGTGATCGTTCCCAAACTTTGTACAGTCTATAGGGCTCTTTCCACGAGAAACATACTGCAGTTTTGTGTGCCTAGCCCCAGGGTAACCCGTTTTATTACAGTAAAAATATGCTTAATATAGTCAGCCTTCCATAAAGCCTCTGTGAAACGAGTACGTTTTAGGCCGCCGTGTTGGCTACGAACGAGCGATCGTTCCCAAACTTTGCACAAACTATGGGGGTCTTTCCACGAGAAACATATTACACTTTTGTGTACCTAGCCCAATGGGAACACGTTTTATTACACTAAAAATATGCTTAATATAGTCGGCCTTCCATAAAGCCTCTGTGAAACGAGTACGTTTTAGGCCGCTGTGTTGGCTACGATCGAGTGATCGTTCCCAAACTTTGCACACTCTATCGGGCTCTTTCCACGAGAAACATATTGCAGTTTTGTGTGCCTAGCCCCAGGGTAACCCGTTTTATTACACTAATAACATGTTTTATATAGTCGGCCTTCTATAAAGCCTCTGTGAAACGAGTAAGTTTTAGGCCGCCGTGTTGGCTACGAACGAGCGATCGTTCCCAAACTTTGCACAAACTATGGGGGTCTTTCCACGAGAAACATATTACACTTTTGTGTACCTAGCCCACTGGGAACACGTTTTATTACACTAAAAATATGCTTAATATAGTCGGCCTTCCATAAAGCCTCTGTGAAACGAGTACGTTTTAGGCCGCTGTGTTGGCTACGATCGAGTGATCGTTCCCAAACTTTGCACACTCTATCGGGCTCTTTCCACGAGAAACATATTGCAGTTTTGTGTGCCTAGCCCCAGGGTAACCCGTTTTATTACACTAATAACATGTTTCATATAGTCGGCCTTCTATAAAGCCTCTGTGAAACGAGTAAGTTTTAGGCCGCCGTGTTGGCTACGAACGAGCGATCGTTCCCAAACTTTGCACAAACTATGGGGGTCTTTCCACGAGAAACATATTACACTTTTGTGTACCTAGCCCAATGGGAACATGTTTTATTACACTAAAAATATGCTTAATATAGTCGGCCTTCCATAAAGCCTCTGTGAAACGAGTACGTTTTAGGCCGCTGTGTTGGCTACGATCGAGCGATCGTTCCCAAACTTTGCACACTCTATCGGGCTCTTTCCACGAGAAACATATTGCAGTTTTGTGTGCCTAGCCCCAGGGTAACCCGTTTTATTACACTAATAACATGTTTTATATAGTCGGCCTTCTATAAAGCCTCTGTGAAACGAGTAAGTTTTAGGCCGCCGTGTTGGCTACGAACGAGCGATCGTTCCCAAACTTTGCACAAACTATGGGGGTCTTTCCACGAGAAACATATTACACTTTTGTGTACCTAGCCCAATGGGAACACGTTTTATTACACTAAAAATATGCTTAATATAGTCGGCCTTCCATAAAGCCTCTGTGAAACGAGTACGTTTTAGGCCGCTGTGTTGGCTACGATCGAGCGATCGTTCCCAAACTTTGCACACACTATCGGGCTCTTTCCACGAGAAACATATTGCAGTTTTGTGTGCCTAGCCCCAGGGTAACCCGTTTTATTACAGTAAAGACACGGTAAATTGACATAGGCCTTTATAAATTTATCACAGTTCGCCGAAAGCCAGTTTATTCTATTAACCAAGAGAACCCATTGACTTCTACTGTCGTCCTGCCCAGGAAAGCATGGCATTTCTGCTTGGCACTGCTGCGGTCACGAAAGAGCTGCCGCTAGCATGTCAGGGATCACTTTACCTGATCGAGCTTCCTCACATTCTGTGTCTTACCGCATGGCTGCCTGTCGGTGCATCACAAAATGGGTGGTTTTCATCCCTATATCCCATAACCTAACCTAACCCTAACTAACCTTATTCTAACCTAACCTAACTTCTTAACCTAACCCAACTTCTAAGCTAATAAAAGTCAAAAGTATCAAAAAGATACCAGGCTTACACAAATTAAGATTGTATCACTTTATTCAACTTTAACTCTAAACATAACCAACTTCTGAACAGAACACATTTCCAAACTAAATACAAGTCACACTGATCAAGAAGACACAACATTTACACACTATAGAGCAAGTTAGACCATAAGAGAAGTATGTTTTTGAGACTAAATCAAACCTCTTAAGACTGATCGAGGACAAAGTCAATCAGATAGCTAGAGGATCACATATAGAACATGACATTTTTGTAAAAATCGGACCAGCGGAACCAAAGTTAAAGACGATGGCGTGTTCGCCGTCGGTAGTTTCTATCCTATATCCTGCTCTGACCTGACCTAAGGCTGCCACGGGCCCCCGAAAACACTCCACTCAAACCTACACCAATGGACTCCAAACGCCCCCAAATGCGCTCCTAGCACGGTCCCCCGGGACGTCAGCGGGGCAACCAACCACGCCGGACGGCTGTCAAATTCCGCTACAGCACGGACCACATAGGATGCGGGCCAAGCCCCGTATCTCCGCAAACGTACCTGCCAGAGTCACGGGGCCAACGCTGGTCTTCTCGGAAACCCGCAGGCCCACACCGCCAGCACCTTCAGAACAGCAGCCACCCACAGACAAACATTTTTCCATAGACTGACATTGTATGGACTGCCGCCCAGCGGCGGGGGCTAAGCTATTACCACGTGCTGGTGGTTGGGAGCAGAGGGATTCAAGCCTTTAAGTTGCATTTTTAAAATCTGAAGGGTCCTTACAAATGTAGCTCTTCGTGCGCTCAATTTTGGAACAATTTCTTTAAATATTTACTGGACTCAAGTCTGCTCTGCTCGCAACAGAATAATCTCCTCCTCACAAGCATGGTCCGATACATTGAAATGATAATAATAAAGGATTGAGTTCATCCCACCCAAACATTCCTACAAAAACATTTCAGGAGTGATACATGGATATGATACTGATTTCAGTTGCTCAACTGAAATATAAACAGTATTTAAACCGCAATGGGCTGTTTACAAATCAAATTAAACGCTATTATTGTTGCCCAAAGCTAACGTGCTGCAGGCCTACATGCTGCCAAAATGCGCAGGAAAGAAGAAACGTCGTTCTTGTGAAAAATGCGTTCATTACCACGTCTCCTCTACAGTCGTATTCATGCAAATCTTAAAGGCGTGCAGGTGACTTTTTCCACCACTCAAAACCTACATGCAAATGACTTTTTTCCTTTTTAAGTGCTACATTTCTAATGCTTTCTTTTTCTGTTCATCTCGCTCCGTCACATGAAGACATACGGAATTCTGAGTTCGATGACACCAAGCTTGGCAAAATCGGACAGACCGTTCTAAAGATTGATCTGTGAAACAATCCAGCCAATCAGATTCGATATGCAAATGAGGGTGGAGATAATGAGGGTGAAACTCGTAATCACCTCTATACCTAACCCTAACCCTAACCCTAACCCTAACCCTTACTCTAAACCTAACCCTTAACCTAACCCTTAACCTAACCCTTAATCTAACCCTTTAACCTAACCCTTACCCTAAACCTTACCCTAAACCTAACCCTTAACCCTTAAACGCTAACCCTTACCCTAAACCTTACCCTTAACCTTACCCTTAACCTAACCCTTAACCTAACCCTTAACCTAAACCTTACCCTAAACCTTACCCTTAACCTAACCCTTAACCTAACCCTAACCCTTAACCTAACCCTTAACCTAACCCTTAACCTGACCCTTAACCTAACCCTTACACTAAACCTTACCAAAAACCTAACCCTTAAGCTAAACCTTAACCACTAACCCTTACCCTAAACCTTAACCTAACACTTAAACTAACCCATACCCTTAACCTAACCCTTAACCTAACACTTAACCTAACCCTTACCCTTAACCTAACCCTTAACCTAAACCTAACCCTTAACCTAACCCTTACCCTAAACCTTACCCTTAACCTAACCCTTAACCTAACCCTTAACCTAACCCTTACCCTAAACCTTACCCTTAACCTAACCCTTAACCTAACCCTTAACCTAATCATTACACTAAACCTTACCCTAAACCTAACCCTTAACCTAACCCTTATCCGCTAACCCTTACCCTAAACCTTACCCTAACCCTAACCCTAACCCTAGCCCTACGTGCCTAATGCTTAAGTTGCATTTTTACAATTTGAAGGGTCGTTACAAATGTAGCTCTTTGTGCGCTCAATTTTGGAACAATTTCTTTAAATATTTATTGGACTCAAGTCTGCTCTGCTCGCAACAGAATAATCTCCTCCTCACAAGCATGGTCCGATACATTTCATGAAATGATAATAATAAAGGATTGAGTTCATCCCACCCAAACATTCCTACAAAAACATTTCAGGAGTGATACATGGATATGATACTGATTTCAGTTGCTCAACTGAAATATAAACAGTATTTAAATTAAACGCTATTATTGTTGCCCAAAGCTAACGTGCTGCAGGCCTACATGCTGCCAAAATGCGCAGGAAAGAAGAAACGTCGTTCTTGTGAAAAATGCGTTCATTACCACGTCTCTTCTACAGTCGTATTCATGCAAATCTTAAAGGCGTGCAGGTGACTTTTTCCACCACTCAAAACCTACATGCAAATGACTGTTTTCCTTTTTAAGTGCTACATTTCTAATGCTTTCTTTTTCTGTTCATCTCGCCCCGTCACATGAAGACAGACGGAATTCTGAGTTCGATGACACCAAGCTTGGCAAAATCGGACAGACCGTTCTAAAGATTGATCTGTGAAACAATCCAGCCAATCAGATTCAATATGCAAATGAGGGTGGAGATAATGAGGGTGAAACTCGTAATCACCTCTATACCTACAGAGTTTTTAACCCCCGGGGCTAGGGGTTAGGGTCATCTAGCAATTTAACCCCAACTAACCCCAGCTGACTGGGGTTAGCCCTAGTGGACTGATGGAGAATTGCACTTTCCCACTTACAACTTTAAACCTATGGTAACTTTATTTTATAAAGTTATAAGGGCAATATTTGGTGCAGTTTGTTTTCTCACAACAACAACAACAAAATGTTTACAAGTCCACCTGTAATTTGTTTGAATCTACTTCATTTCTGGAAACATTTTTTTAATAAAATGAACTGGACTCCAAAACATCCTCCTCACAAACAAGTCAAATAAATGCAAAGGGTCTTGCTATATTTACTTGGGTTCATTTCTTTCATTTGTTATTAACAGTCTTACAGTAGGAATCAAATATAGCAGTCTGTTTGGGACTTTATTGAGTAGAATATGAAGTTGCTGTAAATGACCACCAGATGGAGACTCGATACCACAAAAACAAAACATCCTTCTGTTATTTGTTTTTTTATTTATTTCATTTTTGGAAACATTTCTTTGATACAATTAACTGGACTCAAAAATACTCCTCACATACAAGTAAAAGAAATATCAAATGAAATAATAATAATAATAATAATGATAGTAAAAAGTTTAAACTTTATTTAAAAGTTTCATTAGTTACAGACAGACACACAAACACAGACAGAGAAACAAATAGACACACATGCAGAAAGATAGACAGACAGACAGACATTTAGATAGATAGACAGACAGATAGTTAGATAGATAGACAGACAGACAGATAGTTAGATAGACAGACAGACAGACAGACAGATAGTTAGATAGATAGACAGACAGACAGATAGTTAGATAGATAGACAGACAGACAGTTAGATAGATTGACAGACAGATAGTTCGATAGACAGATAGTTAGATAGACAGACAGACAGATAGTTAGATAGATAGACAGAAAGACAGATAGTTAGATAGATAGACAGATAGTTAGATAGACAGACAGAAAGATAGATAGACAGACAGACAGACAGGCAGATAGTGAGATACATAGACAGATAGACAGACAGACAGACAGACAGTCAGACAGATAGTTAGTTAGATAGACAGAAAGATAGATTTATGACTTACAGCTACAAATATATACACACATACACACACATACACAAAGTGGACATATTGAGATCTGCACTGTGCAAAACTGCTAAAATGTGGATTTTTTAACACAGAATCACAGACAGTTTCAATGCTGAGCCTTTAGGGGGCGTCCACTTAAGAACAGCCGTTCATTTGAAATATGAATGATTTATCAATAAAATTGAAGTTTACAAAAACTTGCAAAAGAAATCTAACAGGAAAAATACAAACTATGTTCCTGTTCATACTGTACAATGATTTTGAACGCAAGTTATGCTGCTTAAAACCTTTATATTACAGCAATGTTTTTAAAACATGCAGATTTTATATATATATATATATGGCCAGTTAAATTGGCAGCCTTTGCTGTGAATGTCGGTCTCTCATCCGTGTCTAGAAAAGCACTTCATAAATTAAATGAATTATTATAATTACTCATGTTATTATTATTATTTTCGTAATTCTTGTTATTATCCTTATTATTCCGTCAATAAAACTTTCCTTGTGTAATTGTATGATTCCACCTGAATTATTCACTTTAACACTTGCAAAATTCCGAATGACATTAAAAATAATTTCTGCAACAGAACACCTCAGATGTCAAAAACTCTTAGCATTTGTGAGCACTTTTCCATAGACTCACATTGTATAGACTGCCACCCAGTGGGGTTAAACAATAATGGTCCAATGTGAAACGAGTACGTTTTAGGCCGCCGTGTTGGCTACGAACGAGTGATCGTTCCCAAACTTTGCACAGACTATGGGGGTCTTTCCACGAGAAACATATTGCAGTTTTGTGTGCCTAGCCCCAGGGTAACCCGTTTTATTACACTAATAACATGTTTTATATAGTCGGCCTTCTATAAAGCCTCTGTGAAACGAGTACGTTTTAGGCCGCCGTGTTGGCTACGAACGAGCGATCGTTCCCAAACTTTACACACACTAGGGAGGTGTTTCCACAAGAAACATACTACACTTTTGTGTGCCCAGCCCCATGGGAACCCATTTTATTACAGTAAAAATATGCTTAATATAGTCGGCCTTCTATAAAGCCTCTGTGAAATAAGTACGTTTTAGGCCGCCGTGTTGGCTACGAACGAGTGATCGTTCCCAAACTTTGTACAGTCTATTGGGCTCTTTCCACGAGAAACATATTGCAGTTTTGTGTGCCTAGCCCCAGGGTAACCCGTTTTATTACAGTAAAAATATGCTTAATATATTCGGCCTTCCATAAAGCCTCTGTGAAAGGAGTACGTTTTAGGCCGCCGTGTTGGCTACGAACGAGCGATCGTTCCCAAACTTTGCACACACTATGGGGGTCTTTCCACGAGAAACATATTACACATTTGTGTACCTAGGGCAAGGAGAACCCATTTTATAACAGTAAAAATATGCTTAATATAGTCTGCCTTCTATAAAGCCTCTGTGTAACGAGTACGTTTTAGGCCGCCGTGTTGGCTACGAACGAGCGATCGTTCCCAAACTTTGCACACACTATGGGGGTCTTTCCACGAGAAACATATTACACTTTTGTGTGCCTAGCCCAATGGGAACCCATTTTATTACACTAATAACATGTTTTATATAGTCGGCCTTCTATAACGCCTCTGTGAAACGAGTACGTTTTAGGCCGCCGTGTTGGCTACGAACGAGCGATCGTTCCCAAACTTTGTACAGTCTATCGGGCTCTTTCCATGAGAAACATATTGCAGTTTTTTGTGCCTAGCCCCAGGGTAACCCGTTTTATTACAGTTAAAATATGCTTAATATAGTCAGCCTTCCATAAAGCCTCTGTGAAACGAGTACGTTTTAGGCCGCCGTGTTGGCTACGAACGAGCGATCGTTCCCAAACTTTACACACACTAGGGGGGTGTTTCCACAAGAAACATACTACACTTTTGTGTGCCCAGCCCCATGGGAACCCATTTTATTATAGTAAAAATATGCTTAATATAGTCGGCCTTCTATAAAGCCTCTGTGAAACGAGTACGTTTTAGGCCGCCGTGTTGGCTACGAACGAGTGATCGTTCCCAAACTTTGTACAGTCTATCGGGCTCTTTCCACGAGAAACATACTGCAGTTTTGTGTGCCTAGCCCCAGGGTAACCCGTTTTATTACAGTAAAAATATGCTTAATATAGTCAGCCTTCCATAAAGCCTCTGTGAAACGAGTACGTTTTAGGCCGCCGTGTTGGCTACGAACGAGCGATCGTTCCCAAACTTTGCACAAACTATGGGGGTCTTTCCACGAGAAACATATTACACTTTTGTGTACCTAGCCCAATGGGAACACGTTTTATTACACTAAAAATATGCTTAATATAGTCGGCCTTCCATAAAGCCTCTGTGAAACGAGTACGTTTTAGGCCGCTGTGTTGGCTACGATCGAGTGATCGTTCCCAAACTTTGCACACTCTATCGGGCTCTTTCCACGAGAAACATATTGCAGTTTTGTGTGCCTAGCCCCAGGGTAACCCGTTTTATTACACTAATAACATGTTTTATATAGTCGGCCTTCTATAAAGCCTCTGTGAAACGAGTAAGTTTTAGGCCGCCGTGTTGGCTACGAACGAGCGATCGTTCCCAAACTTTGCACAAACTATGGGGGTCTTTCCACGAGAAACATATTACACTTTTGTGTACCTAGCCCACTGGGAACACGTTTTATTACACTAAAAATATGCTTAATATAGTCGGCCTTCCATAAAGCCTCTGTGAAACGAGTACGTTTTAGGCCGCTGTGTTGGCTACGATCGAGTGATCGTTCCCAAACTTTGCACACTCTATCGGGCTCTTTCCACGAGAAACATATTGCAGTTTTGTGTGCCTAGCCCCAGGGTAACCCGTTTTATTACACTAATAACATGTTTCATATAGTCGGCCTTCTATAAAGCCTCTGTGAAACGAGTAAGTTTTAGGCCGCCGTGTTGGCTACGAACGAGCGATCGTTCCCAAACTTTGCACAAACTATGGGGGTCTTTCCACGAGAAACATATTACACTTTTGTGTACCTAGCCCAATGGGAACACGTTTTATTACACTAAAAATATGCTTAATATAGTCGGCCTTCCATAAAGCCTCTGTGAAACGAGTACGTTTTAGGCCGCTGTGTTGGCTACGATCGAGCGATCGTTCCCAAACTTTGCACACTCTATCGGGCTCTTTCCACGAGAAACATATTGCAGTTTTGTGTGCCTAGCCCCAGGGTAACCCGTTTTATTACAGTAAAGACACGGTAAATTGACATAGGCCTTTATAAATTTATCACAGTTCGCCGAAAGCCAGTTTATTCTATTAACCAAGAGAACCCATTGACTTCTACTGTCGTCCTGCCCAGGAAAGCATGGCATTTCTGCTTGGCACTGCTGCGGTCACGAAAGAGCTGCCGCTAGCATGTCAGGGATCACTTTACCTGATCGAGCTTCCTCACATTCTGTGTCTTACCGCATGGCTGCCTGTCGGTGCATCACAAAATGGGTGGTTTTCATCCCTATATCCCATAACCTAACCTAACCCTAACTAACCTTATTCTAACCTAACCTAACTTCTTAACCTAACCCAACTTCTAAGCTAATAAAAGTCAAAAGTATCAAAAAGATACCAGGCTTACACAAATTAAGATTGTATCACTTTATTCAACTTTAACTCTAAACATAACCAACTTCTCAACAGAACACATTTCCAAACTAAATACAAGTCACACTGATCAAGAAGACACAACATTTACACACTATAGAGCAAGTTAGACCATAAGAGAAGTATGTTTTTGAGACTAAAAACTCTTAAGACTGATCGATGACAAAGTCAATCAGATAGCTAGAGGATCACATATAGAACATGACATTTTTGTAAAAATCGGACCAGCGGAACCAAAGTTAAAGACGATGGCGTGTTCGCCGTCGGTAGTTTCTATCCTATATCCTGCTCTGACCTGACCTAAGGCTGCCACGGGCCCCCGAAAACACTCCACTCAAACCTACACCAATGGACTCCAAACGCCCCCAAATGCGCTCCTAGCACGGTCCCCCGGGACGTCAGCGGGGCAACCAACCACGCCGGACGGCTGTCAAATTCCGCTACAGCACGGACCACATAGGATGCGGGCCAAGCCCCGTATCTCCGCAAACGTACCTGCCAGAGTCACGGGGCCAACGCTGGTCTTCTCGGAAACCCGCAGGCCCACACCGCCAGCACCTTCAGAACAGCAGCCACCCACAGACAAACATTTTTCCATAGACTGACATTGTATGGACTGCCGCCCAGCGGCGGGGGCTAAGCTATTACCACGTGCTGGTGGTTGGGAGCAGAGGGATTCAAGCCTTTAAGTTGCATTTTTAAAATCTGAAGGGTCCTTACAAATGTAGCTCTTCGTGCGCTCAATTTTGGAACAATTTCTTTAAATATTTACTGGACTCAAGTCTGCTCTGCTCGCAACAGAATAATCTCCTCCTCACAAGCATGGTCCGATACATTGAAATGATAATAATAAAGGATTGAGTTCATCCCACCCAAACATTCCTACAAAAACATTTCAGGAGTGATACATGGATATGATACTGATTTCAGTTGCTCAACTGAAATATAAACAGTATTTAAACCGCAATGGGCTGTTTACAAATCAAATTAAACGCTATTATTGTTGCCCAAAGCTAACGTGCTGCAGGCCTACATGCTGCCAAAATGCGCAGGAAAGAAGAAACGTCGTTCTTGTGAAAAATGCGTTCATTACCACGTCTCCTCTACAGTCGTATTCATGCAAATCTTAAAGGCGTGCAGGTGACTTTTTCCACCACTCAAAACCTACATGCAAATGACTTTTTTCCTTTTTAAGTGCTACATTTCTAATGCTTTCTTTTTCTGTTCATCTCGCTCCGTCACATGAAGACAGACGGAATTCTGAGTTCGATGACACCAAGCTTGGCAAAATCGGACAGACCGTTCTAAAGATTGATCTGTGAAACAATCCAGCCAATCAGATTCGATATGCAAATGAGGGTGGAGATAATGAGGGTGAAACTCGTAATTACCTCTATACCTACCTACAGAGTTTTTAACCCCCGGGGCTAGGGGTTAGGGTCATCTAGCGATTTAACCCCAACTAACCCCAGCGGACTGGGGTTAGCCCTAGTGGACTGATGGAGAATTGCACTTTCCCACTTACAACTTTAAACCTATGGTAACTTTATTTTATAAAGTTATAAGGGCAATATTTGGTGCAGTTTGTTTTCTCACAACAACAACAAAATGTTTACAAGTCCACCTGTTATTTGTTTACATTTAATTGATTTTTGGAAACATTTCTTTAATACAATTAACTGGACTCAAAAAATATTCCTCACTCACCATATCCACTTGCCAACTATCATTTAGACAAACTGACACAAACCTTTCTATGTGAAACAGACATAATACTAATTAAATAATGAGCCCGAGAGGGGAAACTTTACCATTCTTGTTTAAAAGATAGTTTAAAAGTATCAGATGACTCTTGTAGTGCATTCAAAGTCTCAAGTTCACTCTCATGTTCATAAAGTACAGCATACCAAGTATATAAATGAAACAATCCAGCCAATCAGATTCGATATGCAAATGAGGGTGGAGATAATGAGGGTGAAACTCGTAATTACCTCTATACCTACCTACAGAGTTTTTAACCCCCGGGGCTAGGGGTTAGGGTCATCTAGCGATTTAACCCCAACTAACCCCAGCGGACTGGGGTTAGCCCTAGTGGACTGATGGAGAATTGCACTTTCCCACTTACAACTTTAAACCTAAGGTAACATTATTTTATAAAGTTATAAGGGCAATATTTGGTGCAGTTTGTTTTCTCACAACAACAACAACAAAATGTTTACAAGTCCACCTGTAATTTGTTTGAATCTACTTCATTTCTGGAAACATTTTTTTAATAAAATGAACTGGACTCCAAAACATCCTCCTCACAAACAAGTCAAATAAATGCAAAGGGTCTTGCTATATTTACTTGGGTTCATTTCTTTCATTTGTTATTAACAGTCTTACAGTAGGAATCAAATATAGCAGTCTGTTTGGGACTTTATAGAGTAGAATATGAAGTTGCTGTAAATGACCACCAGATGGAGACTCGATACCACAAAAACAAAACATCCTTCTGCTATTTGTTTTTTTTATTTATTTCATTTTTTGAAACATTTCTTTGATACAATTAACTGGACTCAAAAATACTCCTCACATACAAGTAAAAGAAATATCATGAAATAATAATAATAATGATAGTAAAAAGTTTAAACTTTATTTAAAAGCTTCATTAGTTACAGACAGACACACAAACACAGACAGAGAAACAAATAGACACACATGCAGAAAGATAGACAGACAGACAGACATTTAGATAGATAGACAGAAAGATAGTTAGACAGACAGACAGATAGATAGATAGACAGACAGACAGATAGATAGATAGATAGACAGACAGATAGATAGATAGATAGATAGATAGACAGACAGACAGACAGACAGTTAGATAGATAGACAGACAGACAGATAGTTTGATAGAAAGACAGACAGATAGTTAGATAGACGGGCAGATAGTGAGATAGATAGACAGATAGACAGACAGACACAGTCAGACAGATAGTTAGTTAGATAGACAGAAAGATAGATTTACGACTTACAGCTACAAATATATACACACATACACACACATACACAAAGTGGACATATTGAGATCTGCACTGTGCAAAACTGCTAAAATGTGGATTTTTTAACACAGAATCACAGACAGTTTCAATGCTGAGCCTTTAGGGGGCGTCCACTTAAGAACAGCCGTTCACTTGAAATATGAATGATTTATCAATAAAATTGAAGTTTACAAATACTTGCAAAAGAAATCTAACAGGAAAAATACAAACTATGTTCCTGTTCATACTGTATAATGATTTTGAACGCATGTTATGCTGCTTAAAACATTATTTTACAGCAATGTTTTTAAAACATGCGGATTTTATATATATATATATGGCCAGTTAAATGGGCAGCCTTTGCTGTGAATGTCTGTCTCTCATCCGTGTCTAGAAAAGCACTTCATAAATTAAATGAATTATTATAATTATTCATGTTATTATTATTATTTTCGTAATTCTTGTTATTATCCTTATTGTTCTGTCAATAAAACTTTCCTTGTGTAATTGTGTGATTCTACCTGAATTATTCACTTTAACACTGTGCTTGCAAAATTCAGAATGACATTAAAAATCATTTTTGCAACAGAACACCTCAGATGTCAAAAACTCTTAGCATTTGTGAGCACTTTTCCATAGACTCACATTGTATAGACTGCCACCCAGTGGGGGTTAAACAATAATGGTCCAATGTGAAACGAGTACGTTTTAGGCCGCCGTGTTGGCTACGAACGAGCGATCGTTCCCAAACTTTGCACAGACTATGGGGGTCTTTCCACGAGAAACATATTGCATTTTTGTGTGCCTAGCCCAATGGGAACCCATTTTATTACAGTAACAATATGCTTCATATAGTTCATATGCTTCATAAAGCCTCTGTGAAACGAGTACGTTTTAGGCCGCCGTGTTGGCTACGAACGAGCGATTGTTCCCAAACTTTGCACAGACTATGGGGGTCTTTCCACGAGAAACATATTACACTTTTGTGTGCCCAGCCCCATGGGAACCCATTTTATTACAGTAAAAATATGCTTAATAAAGTCTGCCTTCTATAAAGCCTCTGTGAAACGAGTACGTTTTAGGCTGCCGTGTTGGCTACGAAAGAGCGATCGTTCCCAAACTTTGCACACACTAGGGGGGTGTTTCCACAAGAAACATATTACACTTTTGTGTGCCCAGCCCCATGGGAACCCATTTTATTACAGTAAAAATATGCTTAATAAAGTCGGCCTTCTATAAAGCCTCTGTGAAACGAGTACGTTTTAGGCCGCCGTGTTGGCTACGAACGAGCAATCGTTCCCAAACTTTGCACAGACTATGGGGGTCTTTCCACAAGTGACATATTACACTTTTGTGTGCCCAGCCCCATGGGAACCCATTTTATTACAGTAAAAATATGCTTAATAAAGTCGGCCTTCTATAAAGCCTCTGTGAAACGAGTACGTTTTAGGCCGCCGTGATGGCTACGAACGAGCGATCGTTCCCAAACTTTGCACACACTAGGGGGGTGTTTCCACAAGAAACATATTACACTTTTGTGTGCCCAGCCCCATGGGAACCCATTTTATTACAGTAAAAATATGCTTAATAAAGTCGGCCTTCTATAAAGCGTCTGTGAAACGAGTACGTTTTAGGCCGCCGTGTTGGCTACGAACGAGCGATTGTTCCCAAACTTTGCACAGACTATGGGGGTCTTTCCACGAGAAACATATTACACTTTTGTGTGCCCAGCCCCATGGGAACCCATTTTATTACAGTAAAAATATGCTTAATAAAGTCTGCCTTCTATAAAGCCTCTGTGAAACGAGTACGTTTTAGGCCGCCGTGTTGGCTACGAACGAGCGATCGTTCCCAAACTTTGCACACACTAGGGGGGTCTTTCCACAAGTAACATATTACACTTTTGTGTGCCCAGCCCCATGGGAACCCGTTTTATTACAGTAAAGACACGGTAAATTGACATAGGCCTTTATAAATTTATCACAGTGCGCCGAAAGCCAGTTTATTCTATTAACCAAGAGAACCCATTGACTTCTACTGTCATCCTGCCCAGGAAAGCATGGCATTTCTGCTTGGCACTGCTGCGGTCACGAAGGAGCTGCCGCTAGCATGTCAGGGATCACTTTACCTGATCGAGCTTCCTCACATTCTCTGTCTTACCGCATGGCTGCCTGTCGGTGCATCACAAAATGGGTGGTTTTCATCCCTATATCCCATAACCTAACCTAACCCTAACTAACCTTATTCTAACCTAACCTAACTTCTTAACCTAACCCAACTTCTAAGCTAATAAAAGTCAAAAGTATCCAAAAGACACCAGGCTTACACAAATTAAGATTGTATCAGTTTATTCAACTTTAACTCTAAACATAACCAACTTCTGAACAGAACACATTTCCAAACTAAATACAAGTCACACTGATCAAGAAGACACAACATTTACACACTATAGAGCAAGTTAGACCATAAGAGAAGTATGTTTTTGAGACTAAAAACTCTTAAGACTGATCGATGACAAAGTCAATCAGATAGCTAGAGGATCACATATAGAACATAACATTTTTTTAAAAATCGGACCAGCGGAACCAAAGTTAAAGACGATGGCGTGTTCGCCGTCGGTAGTTTCTATCCTATATCCTGCTCTGACCTGACCTAAGGCTGCCACGGGCCCCCGAAAACACTCCACTCAAACCTACACCAATGGACTCCAAACGCCCCCAAATGCGCTCCTAGCACGGTCCCCCGGGACGCCAGCAGGGCAACCAACCACGCCGGACGGCTGTCAAATTCCGCTACAGCACGGACCACATAGGATGCGGGCCAAGCCCCGTATCTCCGCAAACGTACCTGCCAGAGTCACGGGGCCAACGCTGGTCTTCTCGGAAACCCGCAGGCCCACACCGCCAGCACCTTCAGAACGGCAGCCACCCACAGACAAACATTTTTCCATAGACTGACATTGTATGGACTGCCGCCCAGCGGCGGGGGCTAAGCTATTACCACGTGCTGGTGGTTGGGAGCAGAGGGATTCAAGCCTTTAAGTTGCATTTTTAAAATCTGAAGGGTCCTTACAAATGTAGCTCTTCGTGCGCTCAATTTTGGAACAATTTCTTTAAATATTTACTGGACTCAAGTCTGCTCTGCTCGCAACAGAATGATCTCCTCCTCACAAGCATGGTCCGATACATTTCATGAGATGATAATAATAAAAGGATTGAGTTCATCCCACCCAAAAATTCCTACAAAAACATTTCAGGAGTGATACATGGATATGATACTGATTTCAGTTGCTCAACTGAAATATAAACAGTATTTAAACCGCAAAGGGCTGTTTACAAATCAAATTAAACGCTATTATTGTTGCCCAAAGCTAACGTGCTGCAGGCCTACATGCTGCCAAAATGCGCAGGAAAGAAGAAACGTCGTTCTTGTGAAAAATGCGTTCATTACCACGTCTCCTCTATAGTCGTATTCATGCAAATCTTAAAGGCGTGCAGGTGACTTTTTCCACCACTCAAAACCTACATGCAAATGACTGTTTTCCTTTTTAAGTGCTACATTTCTAATGCTTTCTTTTTCTGTTCATCTCGCCCCGTCACATGAAGAACGACGGAATTCTGAGTTCGATGACACCAAGCTTGGCAAAATCGGACAGACCGTTCTAAAGATTGATCTGTGAAACAATCCAGCCAATCAGATTCGATATGCAAATGAGGGTGGAGATAATGAGGGTGAAACTCGTAATTACCTCTATACCTAACCCTAACCCTAACCTAACCCTAACCCTAAACCCTAAACCTTACCCTAAACCCTAAACCTTACCCTAAACCTAACCCTTAACCCTTAACCCTTAACCGCTAACCCTTACCCTAAACCTTACCCTTAACCTAACCCTTAACCTATACCTTACCCTAAACATTACCCTTAACCTAACCCTTAACCTAACCCTAACCCTTAACCTGACCCTTAACCTGACCCTTAACCTAACCCTTACCCTAAACCTTACCCTAAACCTAACCCTTAACCTAACCCTTAAACGCTAACCCTTACCCTAAACCTTACCCTAAACCTTACCCTAAACCTAACCCTTAACCTAACCCTTAACCTAACCCTTAACCTAACCCTTAACCTAACCCTTAACCGCTAACCCTTACTCTAAACCTAACCCTTAACCTAACCCTTAACCTAACCCTTAATCTAACCCTTTAACCTAACCCTTACCCTAAACCTTACCCTAAACCTAACCCTTAACCCTTAAACGCTAACCCTTACCCTAAACCTTACCCTTAACCTTACCCTTAACCTTACCCTTAACCTAACCCTTAACCTAACCCTTACCCTAAACCTTACCCTTAACCTAACCCTTAACCTAACCCTAACCCTTAACCTAACCCTTAACCTAACCCTTAACCTGACCCTTAACCTAACCCTTACACTAAACCTTACCAAAAACCTAACCCTTAAGCTAAACCTTAACCACTAACCCTTACCCTAAACCTTAACCTAACACTTAAACTAACCCATACCCTTAACCTAACCCTTAACCTAACACTTAACCTAACCCTTACCCTTAACCTAACCCTTAACCTAAACCTAACCCTTAACCTAACCCTTACCCTAAACCTTACCCTTAACCTAACCCTTAACCTAACCCTTAACCTAATCATTACACTAAACCTTACCCTAAACCTAACCCTTAACCTAACCCTTATCCGCTAACCCTTACCCTAAACCTTACCCTAACCCTAACCCTAACCCTAGCCCTACGTGCCTAATGCTTAAGTTGCATTTTTACAATTTGAAGGGTCATTACAAATGTAGCTCTTTGTGCGCTCAATTTTGGAACAATTTCTTTAAATATTTATTGGACTCAAGTCTGCTCTGCTCGCAACAGAATAATCTCCTCCTCACAAGCATGGTCCGATACATTTCATGAAATGATAATAATAAAGGATTGAGTTCATCCCACCCAAACATTCCTACAAAAACATTTCAGGAGTGATACATGGATATGATACTGATTTCAGTTGCTCAACTGAAATATAAACAGTATTTAAATTAAACGCTATTATTGTTGCCCAAAGCTAACGTGCTGCAGGCCTACATGCTGCCAAAATGCGCAGGAAAGAAGAAACGTCGTTCTTGTGAAAAATGCGTTCATTACCACGTCTCCTCTACAGTCGTATTCATGCAAATCTTAAAGGCGTGCAGGTGACTTTTTCCACCACTCAAAACCTACATGCAAATGACTGTTTTCCTTTTTAAGTGCTACATTTCTAATGCTTTCTTTTTCTGTTCATCTCGCCCCGTCACATGAAGACAGACGGAATTCTGAGTTCGATGACACCAAGCTTGGCAAAATCGGACAGACCGTTCTAAAGATTGATCTGTGAAACAATCCAGCCAATCAGATTCAATATGCAAATGAGGGTGGAGATAATGAGGGTGAAACTCGTAATCACCTCTATACCTAACCCTAACCCTAACCCTAACCCTAACCTAACCCTTAACCTAACCCAAAACCTAACCCTTACACTAAACCTTACCCAAAACCTAACCCTTAACCTAACCCTTAACCGCTAACCCTTACCCTAAACCTTACCCTAAACCTAACCCTTAACCTAACCCTTAACCGCTAACCCTTACCCTAAACCTTACCCTTAACCTAACCCTTAACCTTAACCTAACCCTTACCCTTAACCTAACCCTTAACCTCAACCTAACCCTCAACCTAACCCTTAACCTAACCCTTAACCTAACCCTTAACCTCAACCTAACCCTCAACCTAACCCTTAACCTAACCCTTAACCTAACCCTTAACCTAACCCTTACCCTTAACCTAACCCTTAACCTAATCATTACACTAAACCTTACCCTAAACCTAACCCTTAACCTAACCCTTAACCGCTAACCATTACCATAAACCTTACCCTAACCCTAACCCTAACCCTAGCCCTACGTGCTGATGGTTGGGAGCAGAGGGATTCAAGCCTTTAAGTTGCATTTTTAAAATCTGAAGGGTCCTTACAAATGTAGCTCTTCGTGCGCTCAATTTTGGAACAATTTCTTTAAATATTTACTGGACTCAAGTCTGCTCTGCTCGCAACAGAATGATCTCCTCCTCACAAGCATGGTCCGATACATTTCATGAGATGATAATAATAAAAGGATTGAGTTCATCCCACCCAAAAATTCCTACAAAAACATTTCAGGAGTGATACATGGATATGATACTGATTTCAGTTGCTCAACTGAAATATAAACAGTATTTAAACCGCAAAGGGCTGTTTACAAATCAAATTAAATGCTATTATTGTTGCCCAAAGCTAACGTGCTGCAGGCCTACATGCTGCCAAAATGCGCAGGAAAGAAGAAACGTCGTTCTTGTGAAAAATGCGTTCATTACCACGTCTCCTCTATAGTCGTATTCATGCAAATCTTAAAGGCGTGCAGGTGACTTTTTCCACCACTCAAAACCTACATGCAAATGACTGTTTTCCTTTTTAAGTGCTACATTTCTAATGCTTTCTTTTTCTGTTCATCTCGCCCCGTCACATGAAGAACGACGGAATTCTGAGTTCGATGACACCAAGCTTGGCAAAATCGGACAGACCGTTCTAAAGATTGATCTGTGAAACAATCCAACCAATCAGATTCGATATGCAAATGAGGGTGGAGATAATGAGGGTGAAACTCGTAATTACCTCTATACCTAACCCTAACCCTAACCCTAACCCTAACCCTATCCTAACCCTAACCCTAACCCTAACCCTAACCCTAACCCTAACCTAACCCTAACCCTAACCCTAACCCTAACCCTAACCCTAACCTAACCCTTAACCTAACCCTTAACCTCAACCTAACCCTCAACCTAACCCTTAACCTAACCCTTAACCTAACCCTTAACCTAACCCTTACCCTTAACCTAACCCTTAACCTAATCATTACACTAAACCTTACCCTAAACCTAACCCTTAACCTAACCCTTAACCGCTAACCCTTACCCTAAACCTTACCCTAACCCTAACCCTAACCCTAGCCCTACGTGCTGATGGTTGGGAGCAGAGGGATTCAAGCCTTTAAGTTGCATTTTTAAAATCTGAAGGGTCCTTACAAATGTAGCTCTTCGTGCGCTCAATTTTGGAACAATTTCTTTAAATATTTACTGGACTCAAGTCTGCTCTGCTCGCAACAGAATGATCTCCTCCTCACAAGCATGGTCCGATACATTTCATGAGATGATAATAATAAAAGGATTGAGTTCATCCCACCCAAAAATTCCTACAAAAACATTTCAGGAGTGATACATGGATATGATACTGATTTCAGTTGCTCAACTGAAATATAAACAGTATTTAAACCGCAAAGGGCTGTTTACAAATCAAATTAAATGCTATTATTGTTGCCCAAAGCTAACATGCTGCAGGCCTACATGCTGCCAAAATGCGCAGGAAAGAAGAAACGTCGTTCTTGTGAAAAATGCGTTCATTACCACGTCTCCTCTATAGTCGTATTCATGCAAATCTTAAAGGCGTGCAGGTGACTTTTTCCACCACTCAAAACCTACATGCAAATGACTGTTTTCCTTTTTAAGTGCTACATTTCTAATGCTTTCTTTTTCTGTTCATCTCGCCCCGTCACATGAAGAACGACGGAATTCTGAGTTCGATGACACCAAGCTTGGCAAAATCGGACAGACCGTTCTAAAGATTGATCTGTGAAACAATCCAGCCAATCAGATTCGATATGCAAATGAGGGTGGAGATAATGAGGGTGAAACTCGTAATTACCTCTATACCTACAGAGTTTTTAACCCCTGGGGCTAGGGGTTAGGGTCATCTAGCGATTTAACCCCAACTAACCCCAGCGGACTGGGGTTAGCCCTAGTGGACTGATGGAGAATTGCACTTTCCCACTTACAACTTTAAACCTAAGGTAACATTATTTTATAAAGTTTTAAGGGCAATATTTGGTGCAGTTTGTTTTCTCACAACAACAACAACAAAATGTTTACAAGTCCACCTGTAATTTGTTTACATTTAATTGATTTTTGGAAACATTTCTTTAATACAATTAACTGGACTCAAAAAATATTCCTCACTCACCATATCCACTTGCCAACTATCATTTAGACAAACTGACACAAACCTTTCTATGTGAAACAGACATAATACTAATTAAATAATGAGCCCGAGAGGGGAAACTTTACCATTCTTGTTTAAAAGATAGTTTAAAAGTATCAGATGACTCTTGTAGTGCATTCAAAGTCTCAAGTTCACTCTCATGTTCATAAAGTACAGCATACCAAGTATATAAATGAAACAATCCAGCCAATCAGATTCGATATGCAAATGAGGGTGGAGATAATGAGGGTGAAACTCGTAATTACCTCTATACCTACCTACAGAGTTTTTAACCCCCGGGGCTAGGGGTTAGGGTCATCTAGCGATTTAACCCCAACTAACCCCAGCGGACTGGGGTTAGCCCTAGTGGACTGATGGAGAATTGCACTTTCCCACTTACAACTTTAAACCTATGGTAACTTTATTTTATAAAGTTATAAGGGCAATATTTGGTGCAGTTTGTTTTCTCACAACAACAACAACAAAATGTTTACAAGTCCACCTGTAATTTGTTTGAATTTACTTCATTTCTGGAAACATTTTTTTAATAAAATGAACTGGACTCCAAAACATCCTCCTCACAAACAAGTCAAATAAATGCAAAGGGTCTTGCTATATTTACTTGGGTTCATTTCTTTCATTTGTTATTAACAGTCTTACAGTAGGAATCAAATATAGCAGTCTGTTTGGGACTTTATAGAGTAGAATATGAAGTTGCTGTAAATGACCACCAGATGGAGACTCGATACCACAAAAACAAAACATCCTTCTGCTATTTGTTTTTTTTATTTATTTCATTTTTTGAAACATTTCTTTGATACAATTAACTGGACTCAAAAATACTCCTCACATACAAGTAAAAAAAATATCATGAAATAATAATAATAATGATAGTAAAAAGTTTAAACTTTATTTAAAAGCTTCATTAGTTACAGACAGACACACAAACACAGACAGAGAAACAAATAGACACATAGGCAGAAAGATAGACAGACAGACAGACATTTAGATAGATAGACAGACAGATAGTTAGATAGACAGACAGACAGATAGTTAGATAGATAGACAGACAGACAGATAGTTAGCTAGATATACAGACAGATAGATAGATAGACAGACAGACAGACAGACAGTTAGATAGATAGACAGACAGACAGATAGTTTGATAGAAAGACAGACAGACAGATAGTTAGATAGACAGACAGACAGACAGATAGACAGACGGGCAGATAGTGAGATAGATAGACAGATAGACAGACAGACACAGTCAGACAGATAGTTAGTTAGATAGACAGAAAGATAGATTTACGACTTACAGCTACAAATATATACACACATACACAAAGTGGACATATTGAGATCTGCACTGTGCAAAACTGCTAAAATGTGGATTTTTTAACACAGAATCACAGACAGTTTCAATGCTGAGCCTTTAGGGGGCGTCCACTTAAGAACAGCCGTTCACTTGAAATATGAATGATTTATCAATAAAATTGAAGTTTACAAATACTTGCAAAAGAAATCTAACAGGAAAAATACAAACTATGTTCCTGTTCATACTGTATAATGATTTTGAACGCATGTTATGCTGCTTAAAACATTATTTTACAGCAATGTTTTTAAAACATGCGGATTTTATATATATATATATGGCCAGTTAAATGGGCAGCCTTTGCTGTGAATGTCTGTCTCTCATCCGTGTCTAGAAAAGCACTTCATAAATTAAATGAATTATTATAATTATTCATGTTATTATTATTATTTTCGTAATTCTTGTTATTATCCTTATTGTTCTGTCAATAAAACTTTCCTTGTGTAATTGTATGATTCTACCTGAATTATTCACTTTAACACTGTGCTTGCAAAATTCAGAATGACATTAAAAATCATTTTTGCAACAGAACACCTCAGATGTCAAAAACTCTTAGCATTTGTGAGCACTTTTCCATAGACTCACATTGTATAGACTGCCACCCAGTGGGGGTTAAACAATAATGGTCCAATGTGAAACGAGTACGTTTTAGGCCGCCGTGTTGGCTACGAACGAGCGATCTTTCCCAAACTTTGCACAGACTATGGGGGTCTTTCCACGAGAAACATATTGCATTTTTGTGTGCCTAGCCCAATGGGAACCCATTTTATTACAGTAACAATATGCTTCATATAGTTCATATGCTTCATAAAGCCTCTGTGAAACGAGTACGTTTTAGGCCGCCGTGTTGGCTACGAACGAGCGATTGTTCCCAAACTTTGCACAGACTATGGGGGTCTTTCCACGAGAAACATATTACACTTTTGTGTGCCCAGCCCCATGGGAACCCATTTTATTACAGTAAAAATATGCTTAATAAAGTCGGCCTTCTATAAAGCCTCTGTGAAACGAGTACGTTTTAGGCCGCCGTGATGGCTACGAACGAGCGATCGTTCCCAAACTTTGCACACACTAGGGGGGTGTTTCCACAAGAAACATATTACACTTTTGTGTGCCCAGCCCCATGGGAACCCATTTTATTACAGTAAAAATATGCTTAATAAAGTCGGCCTTCTATAAAGCGTCTGTGAAACGAGTACGTTTTAGGCCGCCGTGTTGGCTACGAACGAGCGATCGTTCCCAAACTTTGCACACACTAGGGGGGTGTTTCCACAAGAAACATATTACACTTTTGTGTGCCCAGCCCCATGGGAACCCATTTTATTACAGTAAAAATATGCTTAATAAAGTCTGCCTTCTATAAAGCCTCTGTGAAACGAGTACGTTTTAGGCCGCCGTGTTGGCTACGAACGAGTGATCATTCCCAAACTTTGTACACTCTATCGGGCTCTTTCCACGAGAAACATATTGCAGTTTTGTGTGCCTAGCCCCAGGGTAACCCGTTTTATTACAGTAAAAATATGCTTAATAAAGTCTGCCTTCTATAAAAGCCTCTGTGAAACGAGTACGTTTTAGGCCGCCGTGTTGGCTACGAACGAGCGATTGTTCCCAAACTTTGCACAGACTATGGGGGTCTTTCCACGAGAAACAGATTACACTTTTGTGTGCCCAGCCCCATGGGAACCCATTTTATTACAGTAAAAATATGCTTCATATAGTCGGCCTTCTATAAAGCCTCTGTGAAACTAGTACGTTTTAGGCCGCCGTGTTGGCTACGAACGAGCGATTGTTCCCAAACTTTGCACAGACTATGGGGGTCTTTCCACGAGAAACATATTACACTTTTGTGTGCCCAGCCCCATGGGAACCCATTTTATTACAGTAAAAATATGCTTAATAAAGTCGGCCTTCTATAAAGCGTCTGTGAAACGAGTACGTTTTAGGCCGCCGTGTTGGCTACGAACGAGCGATTGTTCCCAAACTTTGCACAGACTATGGGGGTCTTTCCACGAGAAACATATTACACTTTTGTGTGCCCAGCCCCATGGGAACCCATTTTATTACAGTAAAAATATGCTTAATAAAGTCTGCCTTCTATAAAGCCTCTGTGAAACGAGTACGTTTTAGGCCGCCGTGTTGGCTACGAACGAGCGATCGTTCCCAAACTTTGCACACACTAGGGGGGTCTTTCCACAAGTAACATATTACACTTTTGTGTGCCCAGCCCCATGGGAACCCATTTTATTACAGTAAAAATATGCTTAATAAAGTCGGCCTTCTATAAAGCGTCTGTGAAACGAGTACGTTTTAGGCCGCCATGTTGGCTACGAACGAGCGATCGTTCCCAAACTTTGCACACACTAGGGGGGTGTTTCCACAAGAAACATATTACACTTTTGTGTGCCCAGCCCCATGGGAACCCATTTTATTACAGTAAAAATATGCTTAATAAAGTCTGCCTTCTATAAAGCCTCTGTGAAACGAGTACGTTTTAGGCCGCCGTGTTGGCTACGAACGAGTGATCATTCCCAAACTTTGTACACTCTATCGGGCTCTTTCCACGAGAAACATATTGCAGTTTTGTGTGCCTAGCCCCAGGGTAACCCGTTTTATTACAGTAAAAATATGCTTAATAAAGTCTGCCTTCTATAAAAGCCTCTGTGAAACGAGTACGTTTTAGGCCGCCGTGTTGGCTACGAACGAGTGATCATTACCAAACTTTGTACACTCTATTGGGCTCTTTCCACGAGAAACATATTGCAGTTTTGTGTGCCTAGCCCCAGGGTAACCCGTTTTATTACAGTAAAGACACGGTAAATTGACATAGGCCTTTATAAATTTATCACAGTGCGCCGAAAGCCAGTTTATTCTATTAACCAAGAGAACCCATTGACTTCTACTGTCATCCTGCCCAGGAAAGCATGGCATTTCTGCTTGGCACTGCTGCGGTCACGAAGGAGCTGCCGCTAGCATGTCAGGGATCACTTTACCTGATCGAGCTTCCTCACATTCTCTGTCTTACCGCATGGCTGCCTGTCGGTGCATCACAAAATGGGTGGTTTTCATCCCTATATCCCATAACCTAACCTAACCCTAACTAACCTTATTCTAACCTAACCTAACTTCTTAACCTAACCCAACTTCTAAGCTAATAAAAGTCAAAAGTATCAAAAAGACACCAGGCTTACACAAATTAAGATTGTATCAGTTTATTCAACTTTAACTCTAAACATAACCAACTTCTGAACAGAACACATTTCCAAACTAAATACAAGTCACACTGATCAAGAAGACACAACATTTACACACTATAGAGCAAGTTAGACCATAAGAGAAGTATGTTTTTGAGACTAAAAACTCTTAAGACTGATCGATGACAAAGTCAATCAGATAGCTAGAGGATCACATATAGAACATAACATTTTTTTAAAAATCGGACCAGCGGAACCAAAGTTAAAGACGATGGCGTGTTCGCCGTCGGTAGTTTCTATCCTATATCCTGCTCTGACCTGACCTAAGGCTGCCACGGGCCCCCGAAAACACTCCACTCAAACCTACACCAATGGACTCCAAACGCCCCCAAATGCGCTCCTAGCACGGTCCCCCGGGACGCCAGTGGGGCTACCAACCACGCCGGACAGCTGTCAAATTCCGCTACAGCACGGACCACATAGGATGGGGGCCAAGCCCCGTATCTCCGCAAACGTACCTGCCAGAGTCACGGGGCCAACGCTGGTCTTCTCGGAAACCCGCAGGCCCACACCGCCAGCACCTTCAGAACAGCAGCCACCCACAGACAAACATTTTTCCATAGACTGACATTGTATGGACTGCCGCCCAGCGGCGGGGGCTAAGCTATTACCACGTGCTGGTGGTTGGGAGCAGAGGGATTCAAGCCTTTAAGTTGCATTTTTAAAATCTGAAGGGTCCTTACAAATGTAGCTCTTCGTGCGCTCAATTTTGGAACAATTTCTTTAAATATTTACTGGACTCAAGTCTGCTCTGCTCGCAACAGAATGATCTCCTCCTCACAAGCATGGTCCGATACATTTCATGAGATGATAATAATAAAAGGATTGAGTTCATCCCACCCAAAAATTCCTACAAAAACATTTCAGGAGTGATACATGGATATGATACTGATTTCAGTTGCTCAACTGAAATATAAACAGTATTTAAACCGCAAAGGGCTGTTTACAAATCAAATTAAATGCTATTATTGTTGCCCAAAGCTAACGTGCTGCAGGCCTACATGCTGCCAAAATGCGCAGGAAAGAAGAAACGTCGTTCTTGTGAAAAATGCGTTCATTACCACGTCTCCTCTATAGTCGTATTCATGCAAATCTTAAAGGCGTGCAGGTGACTTTTTCCACCACTCAAAACCTACATGCAAATGACTGTTTTCCTTTTTAAGTGCTACATTTCTAATGCTTTCTTTTTCTGTTCATCTCGCCCCGTCACATGAAGAACGACGGAATTCTGAGTTCGATGACACCAAGCTTGGCAAAATCGGACAGACCGTTCTAAAGATTGATCTGTGAAACAATCCAGCCAATCAGATTCGATATGCAAATGAGGGTGGAGATAATGAGGGTGAAACTCGTAATTACCTCTATACCTACAGAGTTTTTAACCCCCGGGGCTAGGGGTTAGGGTCATCTAGCGATTTAACCCCAACTAACCCCAGCGGACTGGGGTTAGCCCTAGTGGACTGATGGAGAATTGCACTTTCCCACTTACAACTTTAAACCTATGGTAACTTTATTTTATAAAGTTATAAGGGCAATATTTGGTGCAGTTTGTTTTCTCACAACAACAACAAAATGTTTACAAGTCCACCTGTTATTTGTTTACATTTAATTGATTTTTGGAAACATTTCTTTAATACAATTAACTGGACTCAAAAAATATTCCTCACTCACCATATCCACTTGCCAACTATCATTTAGACAAACTGACACAAACCTTTCTATGTGAAACAGACATAATACTAATTAAATAATGAGCCCGAGAGGGGAAACTTTACCATTCTTGTTTAAAAGATAGTTTAAAAGTATCAGATGACTCTTGTAGTGCATTCAAAGTCTCAAGTTCACTCTCATGTTCATAAAGTACAGCATACCAAGTATATAAATGAAACAATCCAGCCAATCAGATTCGATATGCAAATGAGGGTGGAGATAATGAGGGTGAAACTCGTAATTACCTCTATACCTACCTACAGAGTTTTTAACCCCCGGGGCTAGGGGTTAGGGTCATCTAGCGATTTAACCCCAACTAACCCCAGCGGACTGGGGTTAGCCCTAGTGGACTGATGGAGAATTGCACTTTCCCACTTACAACTTTAAACCTATGGTAACTTTATTTTATAAAGTTATAAGGGCAATATTTGGTGCAGTTTGTTTTCTCACAACAACAACAAAATGTTTACAAGTCCACCTGTTAGTTGTTTACATTTAATTGATTTTTGGAAACATTTCTTTAATACAATTAACTGGACTCAAAAAATATTCCTCACTCACCATATCCACTTGCCAACTATCATTTAGACAAACTGACACAAACCTTTCTATGTGAAACAGACATAATACTAATTAAATAATGAGCCCGAGAGGGGAAACTTTACCATTCTTGTTTAAAAGATAGTTTAAAAGTATCAGATGACTCTTGTAGTGCATTCAAAGTCTCAAGTTCACTCTCATGTTCATAAAGTACAGCATACCAAGTATATAAATGAAACAATCCAGCCAATCAGATTCGATATGCAAATGAGGGTGGAGATAATGAGGGTGAAACTCGTAATTACCTCTATACCTACCTACAGAGTTTTTAACCCCCGGGGCTAGGGGTTAGGGTCATCTAGCGATTTAACCCCAACTAACCCCAGCGGACTGGGGTTAGCCCTAGTGGACTGATGGAGAATTGCACTTTCCCACTTACAACTTTAAACCTATGGTAACTTTATTTTATAAAGTTATAAGGGCAATATTTGGTGCAGTTTGTTTTCTCACAACAACAACAACAAAATGTTTACAAGTCCACCTGTAATTTGTTTGAATTTACTTCATTTCTGGAAACATTTTTTTAATAAAATGAACTGGACTCCAAAACATCCTCCTCACAAACAAGTCAAATAAATGCAAAGGGTCTTGCTATATTTACTTGGGTTCATTTCTTTCATTTGTTATTAACAGTCTTACAGTAGGAATCAAATATAGCAGTCTGTTTAGGACATTATAGAGTAGAATATGAAGTTGCTGTAAATGACCACCAGATGGAGACTCGATACCACAAAAACAAAACATACTTCTGCTATTTGTTTTTTTTATTTATTTCATTTTTTGAAACATTTCTTTGATACAATTAACTGGACTCAAAAATACTCCTCACATACAAGTAAAAAAAATATCATGAAATAATAATAATAATGATAGTAAAAAGTTTAAACTTTATTTAAAAGCTTCATTAGTTACAGACAGACACACAAACACAGACAGAGAAACAAATAGACACATAGGCAGAAAGATAGACAGACAGACAGACATTTAGATAGATAGACAGACAGATAGTTAGATAGACAGACAGACAGATAGTTAGATAGATAGACAGACAGACAGATAGTTAGCTAGATAGACAGACAGATAGATAGATAGACAGACAGACAGACAGACAGTTAGATAGATAGACAGACAGACAGATAGTTTGATAGAAAGACAGACAGACAGATAGTTAGATAGACAGACAGACAGACAGATAGACAGATGGGCAGATAGTGAGATAGATAGACAGATAGACAGACAGACACAGTCAGACAGATAGTTAGTTAGATAGACAGAAAGATAGATTTACGACTTACAGCTACAAATATATACACACATACACAAAGTGGACATATTGAGATCTGCACTGTGCAAAACTGCTAAAATGTGGATTTTTTAACACAGAATCACAGACAGTTTCAATGCTGAGCCTTTAGGGGGCGTCCACTTAAGAACAGCCGTTCACTTGAAATATGAATGATTTATCAATAAAATTGAAGTTTACAAATACTTGCAAAAGAAATCTAACAGGAAAAATACAAACTATGTTCCTGTTCATACTGTATAATGATTTTGAACGCATGTTATGCTGCTTAAAACATTATTTTACAGCAATGTTTTTAAAACATGCGGATTTTATATATATATATATGGCCAGTTAAATGGGCAGCCTTTGCTGTGAATGTCTGTCTCTCATCCGTGTCTAGAAAAGCACTTCATAAATTAAATGAATTATTATAATTATTCATGTTATTATTATTATTTTCGTAATTCTTGTTATTATCCTTATTGTTCTGTCAATAAAACTTTCCTTGTGTAATTGTATGATTCTACCTGAATTATTCACTTTAACACTGTGCTTGCAAAATTCAGAATGACATTAAAAATCATTTTTGCAACAGAACACCTCAGATGTCAAAAACTCTTAGCATTTGTGAGCACTTTTCCATAGACTCACATTGTATAGACTGCCACCCAGTGGGGGTTAAACAATAATGGTCCAATGTGAAACGAGTACGTTTTAGGCCGCCGTGTTGGCTACGAACGAGCGATCGTTCCCAAACTTTGCACAGACTATGGGGGTCTTTCCACGAGAAACATATTGCATTTTTGTGTGCCTAGCCCAATGGGAACCCATTTTATTACAGTAACAATATGCTTCATATAGTTCATATGCTTCATAAAGCCTCTGTGAAACGAGTACGTTTTAGGCCGCCGTGTTGGCTACGAACGAGCGATTGTTCCCAAACTTTGCACAGACTATGGGGGTCTTTCCACGAGAAACATATTACACTTTTGTGTGCCCAGCCCCATGGGAACCCATTTTATTACAGTAAAAATATGCTTAATAAAGTCTGCCTTCTATAAAGCCTCTGTGAAACGAGTACGTTTTAGGCCGCCGTGTTGGCTACGAAAGAGCGATCGTTCCCAAACTTTGCACACACTAGGGGGGTGTTTCCACAAGAAACATATTACACTTTTGTGTGCCCAGCCCCATGGGAACCCATTTTATTACAGTAAAAATATGCTTAATAAAGTCGGCCTTCTATAAAGCCTCTGTGAAACGAGTACGTTTTAGGCCGCCGTGTTGGCTACGAACGAGCAATCGTTCCCAAACTTTGCACAGACTATGGGGGTCTTTCCACAAGTGACATATTACACTTTTGTGTGCCCAGCCCCATGGGAACCCATTTTATTACAGTAAAAATATGCTTAATAAAGTCTGCCTTCTATAAAGCCTCTGTGAAACGAGTACGTTTTAGGCCGCCGTGTTGGCTACGAACGAGTGATCATTCCCAAACTTTGTACACTCTATCGGGCTCTTTCCACGAGAAACATATTGCAGTTTTGTGTGCCTAGCCCCAGGGTAACCCGTTTTATTACAGTAAAAATATGCTTAATAAAGTCTGCCTTCTAGAAAGCCTCTGTGAAACGAGTACGTTTTAGGCCGCCGTGTTGGCTACGAACGAGCAATCATTCCCAAACTTTGCACAGACTATGGGGGTCTTTCCACAAGTAACATATTACACTTTTGTGTGCCCAGCCCCATGGGAACCCATTTTATTACAGTAAAAATATGCTTAATAAAGTCGGCCTTCTATAAAGCGTCTGTGAAACGAGTACGTTTTAGGCCGCCGTGATGGCTACGAACGAGCGATCGTTCCCAAACTTTGCACACACTAGGGGGGTGTTTCCACAAGAAACATATTACACTTTTGTGTGCCCAGCCCCATGGGAACCCATTTTATTACAGTAAAAATATGCTTAATAAAGTCTGCCTTCTATAAAGCCTCTGTGAAACGAGTACGTTTTAGGCCGCCGTGTTGGCTACGAACGAGCAATCGTTCCCAAACTTTGCACAGACTATGGGGGTCTTTCCACGAGAAACATATTGCATTTTTGTGTGCCTAGCCCAATGGGAACCCATTTTATTACAGTAAAAATATGCTTCATATAGTCGGCCTTCTATAAAGCCTCTGTGAAACGAGTACGTTTTAGGCCGCCGTGTTGGCTACGAACGAGCAATCGTTCCCAAACTTTGCACAGACTATGGGGGTCTTTCCACGAGAAACATATTACACTTTTGTGTGCCCAGCCCCATGGGAACCCATTTTATTACAGTAAAAATATGCTTAATAAAGTCGGCCTTCTATAAAGCGTCTGTGAAACGAGTACGTTTTAGGCCGCCGTGTTGGCTACGAACGAGCGATCGTTCCCAAACTTTGCACACACTAGGGGGGTGTTTCCACAAGAAACATATTACACTTTTGTGTGCCCAGCCCCATGGGAACCCATTTTATTACAGTAAAAATATGCTTAATAAAGTCTGCCTTCTATAAAGCCTCTGTGAAACGAGTACGTTTTAGGCCGCCGTGTTGGCTACGAACGAGCAATCGTTCCCAAACTTTGCACAGACTATGGGGGTCTTTCCACAAGTAACATATTACACTTTTGTGTGCCCAGCCCCATGGGAACCCATTTTATTACAGTAAAAATATGCTTAATAAAGTCGGCCTTCTATAAAGCGTCTGTGAAACGAGTACGTTTTAGGCCGCCGTGTTGGCTACGAACGAGCGATCGTTCCCAAACTTTGCACAGACTATGGGGGTCTTTCCACGAGAAACATATTACATTTTTGTGTGCCTAGCCCAATGGGAACCAATTTTATTACAGTAAAAATATGCTTCATATAGTTCATATGCTTCATAAAGCCTCTGTGAAACGAGTACGTTTTAGGCCGCCGTGTTGGCTACGAACGAGCGATTGTTCCCAAACTTTGCACAGACTATGGGGGTCTTTCCACGAGAAACATATTACACTTTTGTGTGCCCAGCCCCATGGGAACCCATTTTATTACAGTAAAAATATGCTTAATAAAGTCTGCCTTCTATAAAGCCTCTGTGAAACGAGTACGTTTTAGGCCGCCGTGTTGGCTACGAACGAGCGATCGTTCCCAAACTTTGCACACACTAGGGGGGTCTTTCCACAAGTAACATATTACACTTTTGTGTGCCCAGCCCCATGGGAACCCATTTTATTACAGTAAAAATATGCTTAATAAAGTCGGCCTTCTATAAAGCGTCAGTGAAACGAGTACGTTTTAGGCCGCCGTGTTGGCTACGAACGAGCGATCGTTCCCAAACTTTGCACACTCTATCGGGCTCTTTCCACGAGAAACATATTGCAGTTTTGTGTGCCTAGCCCCAGGGTAACCCGTTTTATTACAGTAAAGACACGGTAAATTGACATAGGCCTTTATAAATTTATCACAGTGCGCCGAAAGCCAGTTTATTCTATTAACCAAGAGAACCCATTGACTTCTACTGTCATCCTGCCCAGGAAAGCATGGCATTTCTGCTTGGCACTGCTGCGGTCACGAAGGAGCTGCCGCTAGCATGTCAGGGATCACTTTACCTGATCGAGCTTCCTCACATTCTCTGTCTTACCGCATGGCTGCCTGTCGGTGCATCACAAAATGGGTGGTTTTCATCCCTATATCCCATAACCTAACCTAACCCTAACTAACCTTATTCTAACCTAACCTAACTTCTTAACCTAACCCAACTTCTAAGCTAATAAAAGTCAAAAGTATCAAAAAGACACCAGGCTTACACAAATTAAGATTGTATCAGTTTATTCAACTTTAACTCTAAACATAACCAACTTCTGAACAGAACACATTTCCAAACTAAATACAAGTCACACTGATCAAGAAGACACAACATTTACACACTATAGAGCAAGTTAGACCATAAGAGAAGTATGTTTTTGAGACTAAAAACTCTTAAGACTGATCGATGACAAAGTCAATCAGATAGCTAGAGGATCACATATAGAACATAACATTTTTTTAAAAATCGGACCAGCGGAACCAAAGTTAAAGACGATGGCGTGTTCGCCGTCGGTAGTTTCTATCCTATATCCTGCTCTGACCTGACCTAAGGCTGCCACGGGCCCCCGAAAACACTCCACTCAAACCTACACCAATGGACTCCAAACGCCCCCAAATGCGCTCCTAGCACGGTCCCCCGGGACGCCAGCAGGGCAACCAACCACGCCGGACAGCTGTCAAATTCCGCTACAGCACGGACCACATAGGATGCGGGCCAAGCCCCGTATCTCCGCAAACGTACCTGCCAGAGTCACGGGGCCAACGCTGGTCTTCTCGGAAACCCGCAGGCCCACACCGCCAGCACCTTCAGAACGGCAGCCACCCACAGACAAACATTTTTCCATAGACTGACATTGTATGGACTGCCGCCCAGCGGCGGGGGCTAAGCTATTACCACGTGCTGGTGGTTGGGAGCAGAGGGATTCAAGCCTTTAAGTTGCATTTTTAAAATCTGAAGGGTCCTTACAAATGTAGCTCTTCGTGCGCTCAATTTTGGAACAATTTCTTTAAATATTTACTGGACTCAAGTCTGCTCTGCTCGCAACAGAATGATCTCCTCCTCACAAGCATGGTCCGATACATTTCATGAGATGATAATAATAAAAGGATTGAGTTCATCCCACCCAAAAATTCCTACAAAAACATTTCAGGAGTGATACATGGATATGATACTGATTTCAGTTGCTCAACTGAAATATAAACAGTATTTAAACCGCAAAGGGCTGTTTACAAATCAAATTAAATGCTATTATTGTTGCCCAAAGCTAACGTGCTGCAGGCCTACATGCTGCCAAAATGCGCAGGAAAGAAGAAACGTCGTTCTTGTGAAAAATGCGTTCATTACCACGTCTCCTCTATAGTCGTATTCATGCAAATCTTAAAGGCGTGCAGGTGACTTTTTCCACCACTCAAAACCTACATGCAAATGACTGTTTTCCTTTTTAAGTGCTACATTTCTAATGCTTTCTTTTTCTGTTCATCTCGCCCCGTCACATGAAGAACGACGGAATTCTGAGTTCGATGACACCAAGCTTGGCAAAATCGGACAGACCGTTCTAAAGATTGATCTGTGAAACAATCCAGCCAATCAGATTCGATATGCAAATGAGGGTGGAGATAATGAGGGTGAAACTCGTAATTACCTCTATACCTACAGAGTTTTTAACCCCCGGGGCTAGGGGTTAGGGTCATCTAGCGATTTAACCCCAACTAACCCCAGCGGACTGGGGTTAGCCCTAGTGGACTGATGGAGAATTGCACTTTCCCACTTACAACTTTAAACCTATGGTAACTTTATTTTATAAAGTTATAAGGGCAATATTTGGTGCAGTTTGTTTTCTCACAACAACAACAAAATGTTTACAAGTCCACCTGTTATTTGTTTACATTTAATTGATTTTTGGAAACATTTCTTTAATACAATTAACTGGACTCAAAAAATATTCCTCACTCACCATATCCACTTGCCAACTATCATTTAGACAAACTGACACAAACCTTTCTATGTGAAACAGACATAATACTAATTAAATAATGAGCCCGAGAGGGGAAACTTTACCATTCTTGTTTAAAAGATAGTTTAAAAGTATCAGATGACTCTTGTAGTGCATTCAAAGTCTCAAGTTCACTCTCATGTTCATAAAGTACAGCATACCAAGTATATAAATGAAACAATCCAGCCAATCAGATTCGATATGCAAATGAGGGTGGAGATAATGAGGGTGAAACTCGTAATTACCTCTATACCTACCTACAGAGTTTTTAACCCCCGGGGCTAGGGGTTAGGGTCATCTAGCGATTTAACCCCAACTAACCCCAGCGGACTGGGGTTAGCCCTAGTGGACTGATGGAGAATTGCACTTTCCCACTTACAACTTTAAACCTATGGTAACTTTATTTTATAAAGTTATAAGGGCAATATTTGGTGCAGTTTGTTTTCTCACAACAACAACAACAAAATGTTTACAAGTCCACCTGTAATTTGTTTGAATTTACTTCATTTCTGGAAACATTTTTTTAATAAAATGAACTGGACTCCAAAACATCCTCCTCACAAACAAGTCAAATAAATGCAAAGGGTCTTGCTATATTTACTTGGGTTCATT
Source organism: Moxostoma hubbsi (assembly GCA_032164185.1). NCBI lineage: Eukaryota > Metazoa > Chordata > Actinopteri > Cypriniformes > Catostomidae > Moxostoma > Moxostoma hubbsi. Next base: position 55,758 of record JAVLUX010000013.1, read on the forward strand.
TCTTTCATTTGTTATTAACAGTCTTACAGTAGGAATCAAATATAGCAGTCTGTTTAGGACATTATAGAGTAGAATATGAAGTTGCTGTAAATGACCACCAGATGGAGACTCGATACCACAAAAACAAAACATCCTTCTGCTATTTGTTTTTTTTATTTATTTCATTTTTTGAAACATTTCTTTGATACAATTAACTGGACTCAAAAATACTCCTCACATACAAGTAAAAAAAATATCATGAAATAATAATAATAATGATAGTAAAAAGTTTAAACTTTATTTAAAAGCTTCATTAGTTACAGACAGACACACAAACACAGACAGAGAAACAAATAGACACATAGGCAGAAAGATAGACAGACAGACAGACATTTAGATAGATAGACAGACAGATAGTTAGATAGACAGACAGACAGATAGTTAGATAGATAGACAGACAGACAGATAGTTAGCTAGATAGACAGACAGATAGATAGATAGACAGACAGACAGACAGACAGTTAGATAGATAGACAGACAGACAGATAGTTTGATAGAAAGACAGACAGACAGATAGTTAGATAGACAGACAGACAGACAGATAGACAGACGGCCAGATAGTGAGATAGATAGACAGATAGACAGACAGACACAGTCAGACAGATAGTTAGTTAGATAGACAGAAAGATAGATTTACGACTTACAGCTACAAATATATACACACATACACAAAGTGGACATATTGAGATCTGCACTGTGCAAAACTGCTAAAATGTGGATTTTTTAACACAGAATCACAGACAGTTTCAATGCTGAGCCTTTAGGGGGCGTCCACTTAAGAACAGCCGTTCACTTGAAATATGAATGATTTATCAATAAAATTGAAGTTTACAAATACTTGCAAAAGAAATCTAACAGGAAAAATACAAACTATGTTCCTGTTCATACTGTATAATGATTTTGAACGCATGTTATGCTGCTTAAAACATTATTTTACAGCAATGTTTTTAAAACATGCGGATTTTATATATATATATATGGCCAGTTAAATGGGCAGCCTTTGCTGTGAATGTCTGTCTCTCATCCGTGTCTAGAAAAGCACTTCATAAATTAAATGAATTATTATAATTATTCATGTTATTATTATTATTTTCGTAATTCTTGTTATTATCCTTATTGTTCTGTCAATAAAACTTTCCTTGTGTAATTGTATGATTCTACCTGAATTATTCACTTTAACACTGTGCTTGCAAAATTCAGAATGACATTAAAAATCATTTTTGCAACAGAACACCTCAGATGTCAAAAACTCTTAGCATTTGTGAGCACTTTTCCATAGACTCACATTGTATAGACTGCCACCCAGTGGGGGTTAAACAATAATGGTCCAATGTGAAACGAGTACGTTTTAGGCCGCCGTGTTGGCTACGAACGAGCGATCGTTCCCAAACTTTGCACAGACTATGGGGGTCTTTCCACGAGAAACATATTGCATTTTTGTGTGCCTAGCCCAATGGGAACCCATTTTATTACAGTAACAATATGCTTCATATAGTTCATATGCTTCATAAAGCCTCTGTGAAACGAGTACGTTTTAGGCCGCCGTGTTGGCTACGAACGAGCGATTGTTCCCAAACTTTGCACAGACTATGGGGGTCTTTCCACGAGAAACATATTACACTTTTGTGTGCCCAGCCCCATGGGAACCCATTTTATTACAGTAAAAATATGCTTAATAAAGTCTGCCTTCTATAAAGCCTCTGTGAAACGAGTACGTTTTAGGCCGCCGTGTTGGCTACGAAAGAGCGATCGTTCCCAAACTTTGCACACACTAGGGGGGTGTTTCCACAAGAAACATATTACACTTTTGTGTGCCCAGCCCCATGGGAACCCATTTTATTACAGTAAAAATATGCTTAATAAAGTCGGCCTTCTATAAAGCCTCTGTGAAACGAGTACGTTTTAGGCCGCCGTGTTGGCTACGAACGAGCAATCGTTCCCAAACTTTGCACAGACTATGGGGGTCTTTCCACAAGTGACATATTACACTTTTGTGTGCCCAGCCCCATGGGAACCCATTTTATTACAGTAAAAATATGCTTAATAAAGTCGGCCTTCTATAAAGCCTCTGTGAAACGAGTACGTTTTAGGCCGCCGTGTTGGCTACGAACGAGTGATCATTCCCAAACTTTGTACACTCTATCGGGCTCTTTCCACGAGAAACATATTGCAGTTTTGTGTGCCTAGCCCCAGGGTAACCCGTTTTATTACAGTAAAAATATGCTTAATAAAGTCTGCCTTCTAGAAAGCCTCTGTGAAACGAGTACGTTTTAGGCCGCCGTGTTGGCTACGAACGAGCAATCATTCCCAAACTTTGCACAGACTATGGGGGTCTTTCCACAAGTAACATATTACACTTTTGTGTGCCCAGCCCCATGGGAACCCATTTTATTACAGTAAAAATATGCTTAATAAAGTCGGCCTTCTATAAAGCGTCTGTGAAACGAGTACGTTTTAGGCCGCCGTGATGGCTACGAACGAGCGATCGTTCCCAAACTTTGCACACACTAGGGGGGTGTTTCCACAAGAAACATATTACACTTTTGTGTGCCCAGCCCCATGGGAACCCATTTTATTACAGTAAAAATATGCTTAATAAAGTCTGCCTTCTATAAAGCCTCTGTGAAACGAGTACGTTTTAGGCCGCCGTGTTGGCTACGAACGAGCAATCGTTCCCAAACTTTGCACAGACTATGGGGGTCTTTCCACGAGAAACATATTGCATTTTTGTGTGCCTAGCCCAATGGGAACCCATTTTATTACAGTAAAAATATGCTTCATATAGTCGGCCTTCTATAAAGCCTCTGTGAAACGAGTACGTTTTAGGCCGCCGTGTTGGCTACGAACGAGCAATCGTTCCCAAACTTTGCACAGACTATGGGGGTCTTTCCACGAGAAACATATTACACTTTTGTGTGCCCAGCCCCATGGGAACCCATTTTATTACAGTAAAAATATGCTTAATAAAGTCGGCCTTCTATAAAGCGTCTGTGAAACGAGTACGTTTTAGGCCGCCGTGTTGGCTACGAACGAGCGATCGTTCCCAAACTTTGCACACACTAGGGGGGTGTTTCCACAAGAAACATATTACACTTTTGTGTGCCCAGCCCCATGGGAACCCATTTTATTACAGTAAAAATATGCTTAATAAAGTCTGCCTTCTATAAAGCCTCTGTGAAACGAGTACGTTTTAGGCCGCCGTGTTGGCTACGAACGAGCAATCGTTCCCAAACTTTGCACAGACTATGGGGGTCTTTCCACAAGTAACATATTACACTTTTGTGTGCCCAGCCCCATGGGAACCCATTTTATTACAGTAAAAATATGCTTAATAAAGTCGGCCTTCTATAAAGCGTCTGTGAAACGAGTACGTTTTAGGCCGCCGTGTTGGCTACGAACGAGCGATCGTTCCCAAACTTTGCACAGACTATGGGGGTCTTTCCACGAGAAACATATTACATTTTTGTGTGCCTAGCCCAATGGGAACCAATTTTATTACAGTAAAAATATGCTTCATATAGTTCATATGCTTCATAAAGCCTCTGTGAAACGAGTACGTTTTAGGCCGCCGTGTTGGCTACGAACGAGCGATTGTTCCCAAACTTTGCACAGACTATGGGGGTCTTTCCACGAGAAACATATTACACTTTTGTGTGCCCAGCCCCATGGGAACCCATTTTATTACAGTAAAAATATGCTTAATAAAGTCTGCCTTCTATAAAGCCTCTGTGAAACGAGTACGTTTTAGGCCGCCGTGTTGGCTACGAACGAGCGATCGTTCCCAAACTTTGCACACACTAGGGGGGTCTTTCCACAAGTAACATATTACACTTTTGTGTGCCCAGCCCCATGGGAACCCATTTTATTACAGTAAAAATATGCTTAATAAAGTCGGCCTTCTATAAAGCGTCTGTGAAACGAGTACGTTTTAGGCCGCCGTGTTGGCTACGAACGAGCGATCGTTCCCAAACTTTGCACACTCTATCGGGCTCTTTCCACGAGAAACATATTGCAGTTTTGTGTGCCTAGCCCCAGGGTAACCCGTTTTATTACAGTAAAGACACGGTAAATTGACATAGGCCTTTATAAATTTATCACAGTGCGCCGAAAGCCAGTTTATTCTATTAACCAAGAGAACCCATTGACTTCTACTGTCATCCTGCCCAGGAAAGCATGGCATTTCTGCTTGGCACTGCTGCGGTCACGAAGGAGCTGCCGCTAGCATGTCAGGGATCACTTTACCTGATCGAGCTTCCTCACATTCTCTGTCTTACCGCATGGCTGCCTGTCGGTGCATCACAAAATGGGTGGTTTTCATCCCTATATCCCATAACCTAACCTAACCCTAACTAACCTTATTCTAACCTAACCTAACTTCTTAACCTAACCCAACTTCTAAGCTAATAAAAGTCAAAAGTATCAAAAAGACACCAGGCTTACACAAATTAAGATTGTATCAGTTTATTCAACTTTAACTCTAAACATAACCAACTTCTGAACAGAACACATTTCCAAACTAAATACAAGTCACACTGATCAAGAAGACACAACATTTACACACTATAGAGCAAGTTAGACCATAAGAGAAGTATGTTTTTGAGACTAAAAACTCTTAAGACTGATCGATGACAAAGTCAATCAGATAGCTAGAGGATCACATATAGAACATAACATTTTTTTAAAAATCGGACCAGCGGAACCAAAGTTAAAGACGATGGCGTGTTCGCCGTCGGTAGTTTCTATCCTATATCCTGCTCTGACCTGACCTAAGGCTGCCACGGGCCCCCGAAAACACTCCACTCAAACCTACACCAATGGACTCCAAACGCCCCCAAATGCGCTCCTAGCACGGTCCCCCGGGACGCCAGCAGGGCAACCAACCACGCCGGACAGCTGTCAAATTCCGCTACAGCACGGACCACATAGGATGCGGGCCAAGCCCCGTATCTCCGCAAACGTACCTGCCAGAGTCACGGGGCCAACGCTGGTCTTCTCGGAAACCCGCAGGCCCACACCGCCAGCACCTTCAGAACAGCAGCCACCCACAGACAAACATTTTTCCATAGACTGACATTGTATGGACTGCCGCCCAGCGGCGGGGGCTAAGCTATTACCACGTGCTGGTGGTTGGGAGCAGAGGGATTCAAGCCTTTAAGTTGCATTTTTAAAATCTGAAGGGTCCTTACAAATGTAGCTCTTCGTGCGCTCAATTTTGGAACAATTTCTTTAAATATTTACTGGACTCAAGTCTGCTCTGCTCGCAACAGAATGATCTCCTCCTCACAAGCATGGTCCGATACATTTCATGAGATGATAATAATAAAAGGATTGAGTTCATCCCACCCAAAAATTCCTACAAAAACATTTCAGGAGTGATACATGGATATGATACTGATTTCAGTTGCTCAACTGAAATATAAACAGTATTTAAACCGCAAAGGGCTGTTTACAAATCAAATTAAACGCTATTATTGTTGCCCAAAGCTAACGTGCTGCAGGCCTACATGCTGCCAAAATGCGCAGGAAAGAAGAAACGTCGTTCTTGTGAAAAATGCGTTCATTACCACGTCTCCTCTATAGTCGTATTCATGCAAATCTTAAAGGCGTGCAGGTGACTTTTTCCACCACTCAAAACCTACATGCAAATGACTGTTTTCCTTTTTAAGTGCTACATTTCTAATGCTTTCTTTTTCTGTTCATCTCGCCCCGTCACATGAAGAACGACGGAATTCTGAGTTCGATGACACCAAGCTTGGCAAAATCGGACAGACCGTTCTAAAGATTGATCTGTGAAACAATCCAGCCAATCAGATTCGATATGCAAATGAGGGTGGAGATAATGAGGGTGAAACTCGTAATTACCTCTATACCTAACCCTAACCCTAACCCTAACCTAACCCTAACCCTAACCCTAACCCTAACCCTAACCCTAACCCTAACCCTAACCCCTAACCCTAACCCTAACCCTAACCTAACCCTAACCCTAACCCTAACCCTAACCCTAACCCTAACCCTAACCCTAAACCTAACCCTAACCCTAACCCTAACCCTAACCCTAACCCTAACCCTAACCCTAACCTAACCCTAACCCTAACCCTAACCCTAACCCTAACCCTAACCCTAACCCTAACCCTAACCCTAACCTAACCCTAACCCTAACCCTAACCCTAACCCTAACCCTAACCCTAACCCTAACCGTTACCCTAAACCTAACCGTAGGAACTTTAAAGCACAAAAACCTTACCCTAACCCTAACCTTAACCTAACCCTAACCTTAACCATTCCATAGATTGTGCCCTAAACCTAACCGCAGGTACGTTGAGGCACCATAACCTTAACTTAACCCTAACCTTAACCATTAGTACCCTATTCTATTGAAGCCTATACCATAACTTATACCCTAAACCTAACCGCAGGTACTTTAAAGCACAAAAACCCTAACCATTTAAAACCCTAGTTATTTTAACCCTATATTTTTTTTGGGAAAACAAACCTCACTTCCAAAACACCCAGGATCAAAACCCTAATTGTGATAAACCCTATTTTGAGTAACCCTATGGTCTATTCTCTTTGAAGTTCAGTAGAGCCTTATGCTGACTTTCCAGACCGGGGACCGATCCTGAGACTTCAATAGGCCGGAGAGGCAGAGTTCTACCACGGCCATGGAGGGTTGACTCTCTATACACTCCTAGTCATCCTCCATTAAATCATGGTATGTCGTTTATTATGGTGTAAACTCGCCTGAAGATGGTACTAAAGGTATCGATATGGTTTATAAAACCAAGTTAGGGGGTAGGCCCATATAGGCCCCCCTATAGAAGTTTCAAAGCAGACCCTGATCATATAACATTTCAATTGCCTGTGCATCATCAAGGGGATCAACCAACCTTAAACAGGGCCTTAAATCACAATAAACCCTTTTTTTAAAAATATTAAACATTATTACATATATAGTGTTTTTTGGGGCTGAGTATGGCATAGAAGCCAGACCCCACATAAGACCAAATTGGATAGCGAGGTGTGTTCTGCGACGGGCTCCTTCATGATCCCACGGAGTTATCAGTAGAAGTGGATGGCCAGTGCATACCGTCTGGGATCCATCGGGACCGGTCGGTTGGATGTTCGGAAGCCCTATACGGCCCGAGCCTCCCTTACCACAACGAGTGGAAGTGGATGGCCAGTGCATACCGTCTGGGATCCATCGGGACCGGGCGGTTGGATGTTCTGAAGCCCTATACGGCCCGAGCCTCCCTTACCACAATGAGTGGAAGTGGATGGCCAGTGCATACCGTCTGGGATCCATCGGGACCGGTCGGTTGGATGTTCTGCAGCCCTATACGGACCGAGCCTCCCTTACCACAACGAGTGGAAGTGGATGACCAGTGCATACCGTCTGGGATCCATCGGGACCGGGCGGTTGGATGTTCTGAAGCCCTATACGGACCGAGCCTCCCTTACCACAACGAGTGGAAGTGGATGGCCAGTGCATACCGTCTGGGATCCATCGGGACCGTTCGGTGGGACTTTTTGAGGCCTTGCCCTGCCCGTGCCTCCCTCTCTGGACTTTGGTGGGGTCGTGTTGTGGTCTTGTCCGGGACCTCCTATCGTTCTGAAAAAAATTTTGCTCACATATATTAAAGCACAATTTAATAGCGGGGTGTGTTCTGTGATGGGTTCCTACATGTCCCCACAACGTTACAAAGTTGTCAGAAGTGGATGGCCCAGCCCTTCATAAAATAGCCTGAGGCCAAATAGCCCGCTTATGACCACTCCGGGCACTCAATTAAATAAATAAATAAATAAATAAATATATAAATATCATAAAATATTATACATTACCACATTTATATCTCATCCTGGAGTTCAGTATGGCACCAACGCCAGACAGGTTGACCTCCTGACCTTCCAGACTGTTGAGTGCTCCTGGGACCTGAAATGACAAAAAAACAAAATCATATAACAAATGGGGGTCTGTGGTGGGATCCCTCTTGATCCCACACTGTTGCAAAGCGGTCAGCGGAACGGATGGACAGTGCATAACCGTCTTCGGGTCCCTGGGGACCTGTCGATTGGATTTACAGAAATCCTAACCCTAACCCTAACCCTAACCTAACCCTAACCCTAACCCTAACCCCTAACCCTAACCCTAACCCTAACCTAACCCTAACCCTAACCCTAACCCTAACCCTAACCCAACCCTAACCCTAACCCTAACCCTAACCCTAACCCATTTTATTACAGTAAAAATATGCTTAATAAAGTCTGCCTTCTATAAAGCCTCTGTGAAACGAGTACTTTTTAGGCCGCCGTGATGGCTACGAACGAGCGATCGTTCCCAAACTTTGCACACACTAGGGGGGTGTTTCCACAAGAAACATGTTACACTTTTGTGTGCCCAGCCCCATGGGAACCCATTTTATTACAGTAAAAATATGCTTAATAAAGTCGGCCTTCTATAAAGCCTCTGTGAAACGAGTACGTTTTAGGCCGCCGTGTTGGCTACGAACGAGCAATCGTTCCCAAACTTTGCACAGACTATGGGGGTCTTTCCACAAGTGACATATTACACTTTTGTGTGCCCAGACCCATGGGAACCCATTTTATTACAGTAAAAATATGCTTAATAAAGTCGGCCTTCTATAAAGCCTCTGTGAAACGAGTACGTTTTAGGCCGCCGTGTTGGCTACGAACGAGCGATTGTTCCCAAACTTTGCATAGACTATGGGGGTCTTTCCATCGATAGATAGACAGACAGACAGATAGATAGACAGACAGACAGACGGGCAGATAGTGAGATAGATAGACAGATAGACAGACAGACACAGTCAGACAGATAGTTAGTTAGATAGACAGAAAGATAGATTTACGACTTACAGCTACAAATATATACACATATACACACACATACACAAAGTGGACATATTGAGATCTGCACTGTGCAAAACTGCTAAAATGTGGATTTTTTAACACAGAATCACAGACAGTTTCAATGCTGAGCCTTTAGGGGGCGTCCACTTAAGAACAGCCGTTCACTTGAAATATGAATGATTTATCAATAAAATTGAAGTTTACAAATACTTGCAAAAGAAATCTAACAGGAAAAATACAAACTATGTTCCTGTTCATACTGTATAATGATTTTGAACGCAAGTTATGCTGCTTAAAACATTATTTTACAGCAATGTTTTTAAAACATGCGGATTTTATATATATATATATATGGCCAGTTAAATGGGCAGCCTTTGCTGTGAATGTCTGTCTCTCATCCGTGTCTAGAAAAGCACTTCATAAATTAAATGAATTATTATAATTATTCATGTTATTATTATTATTTTCGTAATTCTTGTTATTATCCTTATTGTTCTGTCAATAAAACTTTCCTTGTGTAATTGTATGATTCCACCTGAATTATTCACTTTAACACTGTGCTTGCAAAATTCAGAATGACATTAAAAATCATTTTTGCAACAGAACACCTCAGATGTCAAAAACTCTTAGCATTTGTGAGCACTTTTCCATAGACTCACATTGTATAGACTGCCACCCAGTGGGGGTTAAACAATAATGGTCCAATGTGAAACGAGTACGTTTTAGGCCGCCGTGTTGGCTACGAACGAGCGATCGTTCCCAAACTTTGCACAGACTATGGGGATCTTTCCACGAGAAACATATTGCATTTTTGTGTGCCTAGCCCAATGGGAACCCATTTTATTACAGTAAAAATATGCTTCATATAGTTCATATGCTTCATAAAGCCTCTGTGAAACGAGTACGTTTTAGGCCGCCGTGTTGGCTACGAACGAGCGATTGTTCCCAAACTTTGCACAGACTATGGGGGTCTTTCCACGAGAAACATATTACACTTTTGTGTGCCCAGCCCCATGGGAACCCATTTTATTACAGTAAAAATATGCTTAATAAAGTCTGCCTTCTATAAAGCCTCTGTGAAACGAGTACGTTTTAGGCCGCCGTGTTGGCTACGAACGAGCGATCGTTCCCAAACTTTGCACAGACTATGGGGGTCTTTCCACAAGTGACATATTACACTTTTGTGTGCCCAGCCCCATGGGAACCCATTTTATTACAGTAAAAATATGCTTAATAAAGTTGGCCTTCTATAAAGCCTCTGTGAAACGAGTACGTTTTAGGCCGCCGTGATGGCTACGAACGAGCGATCGTTCCCAAACTTTGCACACACTAGGGGGGTGTTTCCACAAGAAACATATTACACTTTTGTGTGCCCAGCCCCATGGGAACTCATTTTATTACAGTAAAAATATGCTTAATAAAGTCTGCCTTCTATAAAGCCTCTGTGAAACGAGTACGTTTTAGGCCGCCGTGTTGGCTACGAACGAGCAATCGTTCCCAAACTTTGCACAGACTATGGGGGTCTTTCCACGAGAAACATATTGCATTTTTGTGTGCCTAGCCCAATGGGAACCCATTTTATTACAGTAAAAATATGCTTAATAAAGTCGGCCTTCTATAAAGCGTCTGTGAAACGAGTACGTTTTAGGCCGCCGTGTTGGCTACGAACGAGCGATTGTTCCCAAACTTTGCACAGACTATGGGGGTCTTTCCACGAGAAACATATTACACTTTTGTGTACCCAGCCCCATGGGAACCCATTTTATTACAGTAAAAATATGCTTAATAAAGTCGGCCTTCTATAAAGCCTCTGTGAAACGAGTACGTTTTAGGCCGCCGTGTTGGCTACGAACGAGTGATCGTTCCCAAACTTTGTACACTCTATCGGGCTCTTTCCACGAGAAACATATTGCAGTTTTGTGTGCCCAGCCCCAGGGTAACCCGTTTTATTACAGTAAAGACACGGTAAATTGACATAGGCCTTTATAAATTTATCACAGTGCGCCGAAAGCCAGTTTATTCTATTAACCAAGAGAACCCATTGACTTCTACTGTCATCCTGCCCAGGAAAGCATGGCATTTCTGCTTGGCACTGCTGCGGTCACGAAGGAGCTGCCGCTAGCATGTCAGGGATCACTTTACCTGATCGAGCTTCCTCACATTCTCTGTCTTACCGCATGGCTGCCTGTCGGTGCATCACAAAATGGGTGGTTTTCATCCCTATATCCCATAACCTAACCTAACCCTAACTAACCTTATTCTAACCTAACCTAACTTCTTAACCTAACCCAACTTCTAAGCAATAAAAGTCAAAAGTATCAAAAAGACACCAGGCTTACACAAATTAAGATTGTATCAGTTTATTCAACTTTAACTCTAAACATAACCAACTTCTGAACAGAACACATTTCCAAACTAAATACAAGTCACACTGATCAAGAAGACACAACATTTACACACTATAGAGCAAGTTAGACCATAAGAGAAGTATGTTTTTGAGACTAAAAACTCTTAAGACTGATCGATGACAAAGTCAATCAGATAGCTAGAGGATCACATATAGAACATGACATTTTTTTAAAAATCGGACCAGCGGAACCAAAGTTAAAGACGATGGCGTGTTCGCCGTCGGTAGTTTCTATCCTATATCCTGCTCTGACCTGACCTAAGGCTGCCACGGGCCCCCGAAAACACTCCACTCAAACCTACACCAATGGACTCCAAACGCCCCCAAATGCGCTCCTAGCACGGTCCCCCGGGACGTCAGCGGGGCAACCAACCACTCCGGACAGCTGTCAAATTCCGCTACAGCACGGACCACATAGGATGGGGGCCAAGCCCCGTATCTCCGCAAACGTACCTGCCAGAGTCACGGGGCCAACGCTGGTCTTCTCGGAAACCCGCAGGCCCACACCGCCAGCACCTTCAGAACAGCAGCCACCCACAGACAAACATTTTTCCATAGACTGACATTGTATGGACTGCCGCCCAGCGGCGGGGGCTAAGCTATTACCACGTGCTGGTGGTTGGGAGCAGAGGGATTCAAGCCTTTAAGTTGCATTTTTAAAATCTGAAGGGTCCTTACAAATGTAGCTCTTCGTGCGCTCAATTTTGGAACAATTTCTTTAAATATTTACTGGACTCAAGTCTGCTCTGCTCGCAACAGAATGATCTCATCCTCACAAGCATGGTCCGATACATTTCATGAGATGATAATAATAAAAGGATTGAGTTCATCCCACCCAAAAATTCCTACAAAAACATTTCAGGAGTGATACATGGATATGATACTGATTTCAGTTGCTCAACTGAAATATAAACAGTATTTAAACCGCAAAGGGCTGTTTACAAATCAAATTAAATGCTATTATTGTTGCCCAAAGCTAACGTGCTGCAGGCCTACATGCTGCCAAAATGCGCAGGAAAGAAGAAACGTCGTTCTTGTGAAAAATGCGTTCATTACCACGTCTCCTCTATAGTCGTATTCATGCAAATCTTAAAGGCGTGCAGGTGACTTTTTCCACCACTCAAAACCTACATGCAAATGACTGTTTTCCTTTTTAAGTGCTACATTTCTAATGCTTTCTTTTTCTGTTCATCTCGCCCCATCACATGAAGAACGACGGAATTCTGAGTTCGATGACACCAAGCTTGGCAAAATCGGACAGACCGTTCTAAAGATTGATCTGTGAAACAATCCAGCCAATCAGATTCGATATGCAAATGAGGGTGGAGATAATGAGGGTGAAACTCGTAATTACCTCTATACCTAACCCTAACCCTAACCCTAACCCTTACCCTTACCCTTAACCTAACCCTTACCCTTAACCTAACCCTTAACCTCAACCTAACCCTCAACCTAACCCTTAACCTAACCCTTAACCTAACCCTTAACCTCAACCTAACCCTCAACCTAACCCTTAACCTAACCCTTAACCTAACCCTTAACCTAACCCTTACCCTTAACCTAACCCTTAACCTAACCCTTAACCTAATCATTACACTAAACCTTACCCTAAACCTAACCCTTAACCTAACCCTTAACCGCTAACCCTTACCCTAAACCTTACCCTAACCCTAACCCTAACCCTAGCCCTACGTGCTGGTGGTTGGGAGCAGAGGGATTCAAGCCTTTAAGTTGCATTTTTAAAATCTGAAGGGTCCTTACAAATGTAGCTCTTCGTGCGCTCAATTTTGGAACAATTTCTTTAAATATTTACTGGACTCAAGTCTGCTCTGCTCGCAACAGAATAATCTCCTCCTCACAAGCATGGTCCGATACATTGAAATGATAATAATAAAAGGATTGAGTTCATCCCACCCAAAAATTCCTACAAAAACATTTCAGGAGTGAGACATGGATATGATACTGATTTCAGTTGCTCAACTGAAATATAAACAGTATTTAAACCGCAAAGGGCTGTTTACAAATCAAATTAAACGCTATTATTGTTGCCCAAAGCTAACGTGCTGCAGGCCTACATGCTGCCAAAATGCGCAGGAAAGAAGAAACGTCGTTCTTGTGAAAAATGCGTTCATTACCACGTCTCCTCTACAGTCGTATTCATGCAAATCTTAAAGGCGTGCAGGTGACTTTTTCCACCACTCAAAACCTACATGCAAATGACTGTTTTCCTTTTTAAGTGCTACATTTCTAATGCTTTCTTTTTCTGTTCATCTCGCTCCGTCACATGAAGACAGACGGAATTCTGAGTTCGATGACACCAAGCTTGGCAAAATCGGACAGACCGTTCTAAAGATTGATCTGTGAAACAATCCAGCCAATCAGATTCGATATGCAAATGAGGGTGGAGATAATGAGGGTGAAACTCGTAATCACCTCTATACCTAACCCTAACCCTAACCCTAACCCTAACCCTAGGCCAACGGGCTGCAATTTAAGCCTTTACATGCTACATAGCCATGGTTTGCTGAATTCAAGCAATAAACAAAATTCATACGGCTGCAACTTAAGCCTTTATAATTTACACAGCATGTTTTGCTGAATTTAAGCAATAATTGGGTTAAGGCCACAGGGCTACAGTTCAAGGTCCTGAAATTCATACAGCCATGTTTGGTTTAACTTAAGTAAAAAAATAAAAATAAAAAAATATACAGAATTGTTATTTAAACATTCCTTCACATGGCTTGGAACCTTGGAAGATTATTGGCTACAATTTGGGGTTTTATAATTTATACAGCCACAGTTTGCTGGAGTTAAAGCCACAAGGCTTTATTTAAAGGCATATTTCTGACAGCCATGTTTTGCTAAACTCAAGCATATGAAAATATAGAGATTGGTGATTTAAACACCTTTTTTCACATGGCTTGGAACCTCCTAAAGGTCAAGTTTGAAATTTAAATAAAACCCCTAACCTTAAGGGCCTAAACAAGACCCAACCTAACCTTAACCATTCGTACCCTATGCTATTAAAACTTATACCTGAACCGTTACCCTAAACCTAACCGTAGGAACTTTAAAGCACAAAAACCTTACCCTAACCCTAACCTTAACCTAACCCTAACCTTAACCATTCCATAGATTGTGCCCTAAACCTAACCGCAGGTACGTTGAGGCACCATAACCTTAACTTAACCCTAACCTTAACCATTAGTACCCTATTCTATTGAAGCCTATACCATAACTTATACCCTAAACCTAACCGCAGGTACTTTAAAGCACAAAAACCCTAACCATTTAAAACCCTAGTTATTTTAACCCTATATTTTTTTTGGGAAAACAAACCTCACTTCCAAAACACCCAGGATCAAAACCCTAATTGTGATAAACCCTGATTTGAGTAACCCTATGGTCTATTCTCTTTGAAGTTCAGTAGAGCCTTATGCTGACTTTCCAGACCGGGGACCGATCCTGAGACTTCAATAGGCCGGAGAGGCAGAGTTCTACCACGGCCATGGAGGGTTGACTCTCTATACACTCCTAGTCATCCTCCATTAAATCATGGTATGTCGTTTATTATGGTGTAAACTCGCCTGAAGATGGTACTAAAGGTATCGATATGGTTTATAAAACCAAGTTAGGGGGTAGGCCCATATAGGCCCCCCTATAGAAGTTTCAAAGCAGACCCTGATCATATAACATTTCAATTGCCTGTGCATCATCAAGGGGATCAACCAACCTTAAACAGGGCCTTAAATCACAATAAACCCCTTTTTTTAAAAATATTAAACATTATTACATATATAGTGTTTTTTGGGGCTGAGTATGGCATAGAAGCCAGACCCCACATAAGACCAAATTGGATAGCGAGGTGTGTTCTGCGACGGGCTCCTTCATGATCCCACGGAGTTATCAGTAGAAGTGGATGGCCAGTGCATACCGTCTGGGATCCATCGGGACCGGTCGGTTGGATGTTCGGAAGCCCTATACGGCCCGAGCCTCCCTTACCACAACGAGTGGAAGTGGATGGCCAGTGCATACCGTCTGGGATCCATCGGGACCGGGCGGTTGGATGTTCTGAAGCCCTATACGGCCCGAGCCTCCCTTACCACAATGAGTGGAAGTGGATGGCCAGTGCATACCGTCTGGGATCCATCGGGACCGGTCGGTTGGATGTTCTGAAGCCCTATACGGACCGAGCCTCCCTTACCACAACGAGTGGAAGTGGATGACCAGTGCATACCGTCTGGGATCCATCGGGACCGGGCGGTTGGATGTTCTGAAGCCCTATACGGACCGAGCCTCCCTTACCACAACGAGTGGAAGTGGATGGCCAGTGCATACCGTCTGGGATCCATCGGGACCGTTCGGTGGGACTTTTTGAGGCCTTGCCCTGCCCGTGCCTCCCTCTCTGGACTTTGGTGGGGTCGTGTTGTGGTCTTGTCCGGGACCTCCTATCGTTCTGAAAAAAATTTTGCTCACATATATTAAAGCACAATTTAATAGCGGGGTGTGTTCTGTGATGGGTTCCTACATGTCCCCACAACGTTACAAAGTTGTCAGAAGTGGATGGCCCAGCCCTTCATAAAATAGCCTGAGGCCAAATAGCCCGCTTATGACCACTCCGGGCACTCAATTAAATAAATAAATAAATATATAAATATCATAAAATATTATACATTACCACATTTATATCTCATCCTGGAGTTCAGTATGGCACCAACGCCAGACAGGTTGACCTCCTGACCTTCCAGACTGTTGAGTGCTCCTGGGACCTGAAATGACAAAAAAACAAAATCATATAACAAATGGGGGTCTGTGGTGGGATCCCTCTTGATCCCACACTGT
Source organism: Moxostoma hubbsi (assembly GCA_032164185.1). NCBI lineage: Eukaryota > Metazoa > Chordata > Actinopteri > Cypriniformes > Catostomidae > Moxostoma > Moxostoma hubbsi. The sequence goes on from JAVLUX010000013.1 coordinate 71,914, forward strand.
TGCAAAGCGGTCAGCGGAACGGATGGACAGTGCATAACCGTCTTCGGGTCCCTGGGGACCTGTCGATTGGATTTACAGAAATCCCAACCCAGCCCGAGCCTCCCTCTCTGAACTTTGGGAATGGTTGGGATCGGGTTGGGGTCTCATCTCGGACCCCCTATTCCCCCATTGTGCAAATCACATAAGCTTCTTTGCTTCCTAATTTAAAATAACACACAATCATAGGATGTGTAACACAGCTTAATGTGTAAACACATAAGCTGCTGTGGGTTGGTCCTCTTGATCACTGGTAATTGTATGAGTTATTTGGCAATTTGAATCCAACCAAGGATCATATGATGCCAAGGTTTGCCTGTCGTGTAACCACACAGGCTTTGTTTACTCTGCAAATTAAAAATGACACAGTCATAAGATATTTAACACAGCTTATTGTTAAATTATATAAGCTGCTTTACTTTCCTAATTTAAATAACACAATCATAAGGATGTGTAACACAGCTTATTGTGCAAATCACATAGCTGTTTTACTTTAATTTAAAATAACACATAATTATAAGGATGTGTAACACAGCTTACTGTGCAAACACACAAGCTGTTTTATTTTGCTAATTTAAAATAACACACAATTATATGACGTGTAACACAGCTTACTGTGTAAACCACAAGCTGTTTCACTTTGATCATTTAAAATATAACACACAATTATATGATGTGTAACACAGCTTACTGTGTAAACCACAAGCTGTTTCACTTTGATCATTTAAAATAACACACAATTATAAGGATGTGTAACACAGCTTACTGTGTAAACCACAAGCTGTTTTATTTTGCTAATTTAAAATAACAAACATAAGATCGCGTGCCATACGTCGTCATCTCGCGTGGTGTGCGTCGTCGTCTCGCGCACAGTCACGCTAAACAAGGCGCCGACGTGTAATGTGCGTTCAGTGCGCCTGTTGACGGCAGCCTTTGAACGAAGAGCTCGGCTTAATATTCAAAGCGGCGGCCCTCGAACTTCAAGACAGTAAGAGCTTATCCATATAAGCACAGTAACGATTCGAGGGTATATATTTTTTTTTAATACGGCGCCGATTCGCAATGTGCGTTCGTGCATCGGTTGACGGCCGCATTCGAACGAAACTACTCGGCAATAAAATTAAACCAAGGGCCTTCTACCTTAAACCAGTAAGTTTTTTACATAAAAATAGTTTATAAACTAGATTGGTTGCTATTTGTTTATAGAATATATTCGACTTAGAACGCTATTGCAATCACAATACGCGGCCATATTTTGAAAACTTAATCGCATGTTACGCTGCCTGGTAACAAGTCGGAGCTTGATCACCTCTGGCTGGGTCGCCTGAGAGAGGGTGTCTGATGTTGAAAGACCCGAAACACCCTATGACCTCAGGTACATCACTGACGATGTTTCTAGGCCGCACTTGCAAAGTTTGTTTATTCATGATCAGTCGAGTGGCTTGAATTGTGTCACTGTATTTTTAAAGTAAAAGACACCCTGGTCCCTATAATATATGGATCTAATGAATTTGGAATTTAATAGAAACAAATTACACAATTAGGTTGGGTTAAAATTAAGCCTAAATTGGAAATGCAAGGGTGGATGGTCAAGCATCTTTTTTTCACATGGCTTGGAAGCTTAGAAAGCTATTAGCTACAATTCAAGATTTTATAATTTATACAGCTATGTTTTGCTGAATTCAAGCATTAATTAAAAGGCCAACGGGCTGCAATTTAAGCCTTTACAAGCTACACAGCCATGGCTTGCTGAATTCAAGCAATAATCAATCAAAACTTACACGGCTGCAACCTAAGCCTTTATAATTTATACAGCCATGTTTGCTGAATTCAAGCATTAATTAAAAGGCCAACGGGCTGCAATTTAAGCCTTTACATGCTACATAGCCATGGTTTGCTGAATTCAAGCAATAAACAAAATTCATACGGCTGCAACTTAAGCCTTTATAATTTACACAGCATGTTTTGCTGAATTTAAGCAATAATTGGGTTAAGGCCACAGGGCTACAGTTCAAGGTCCTGAAATTCATACAGCCATGTTTGGTTTAACTTAAGTAAAAAAATAAAAATAAAAAAATATACAGAATTGTTATTTAAACATTCCTTCACATGGCTTGGAACCTTGGAAGATTATTGGCTACAATTTGGGGTTTTATAATTTATACAGCCACAGTTTGCTGGAGTTAAAGCCACAAGGCTTTATTTAAAGGCATATTTCTGACAGCCATGTTTTGCTAAACTCAAGCATATGAAAATATAGAGATTGGTGATTTAAACACCTTTTTTCACATGGCTTGGAACCTCCTAAAGGTCAAGTTTGAAATTTAAATAAAACCCCTAACCTTATGGGCCTAAACAAGACCCAACCTAACCTTAACCATTCGTACCCTATGCTATTAAAACTTATACCTGAACCGTTACCCTAAACCTAACCGTAGGAACTTTAAAGCACAAAAACCTTACCCTAACCCTAACCTTAACCTAACCCTAACCTTAACCATTCCATAGATTGTGCCCTAAACCTAACCGCAGGTACGTTGAGGCACCATAACCTTAACTTAACCCTAACCTTAACCATTAGTACCCTATTCTATTGAAGCCTATACCATAACTTATACCCTAAACCTAACCGCAGGTACTTTAAAGCACAAAAACCCTAACCATTTAAAACCCTAGTTATTTTAACCCTATATTTTTTTTGGGAAAACAAACCTCACTTCCAAAACACCCAGGATCAAAACCCTAATTGTGATAAACCCTGATTTGAGTAACCCTATGGTCTATTCTCTTTGAAGTTCAGTAGAGCCTTATGCTGACTTTCCAGACCGGGGACCGATCCTGAGACTTCAATAGGCCGGAGAGGCAGAGTTCTACCACGGCCATGGAGGGTTGACTCTCTATACACTCCTAGTCATCCTCCATTAAATCATGGTATGTCGTTTATTATGGTGTAAACTCGCCTGAAGATGGTACTAAAGGTATCGATATGGTTTATAAAACCAAGTTAGGGGGTAGGCCCATATAGGCCCCCCTATAGAAGTTTCAAAGCAGACCCTGATCATATAACATTTCAATTGCCTGTGCATCATCAAGGGGATCAACCAACCTTAAACAGGGCCTTAAATCACAATAAACCCCTTTTTTTAAAAATATTAAACATTATTACATATATAGTGTTTTTTGGGGCTGAGTATGGCATAGAAGCCAGACCCCACATAAGACCAAATTGGATAGCGAGGTGTGTTCTGCGACGGGCTCCTTCATGATCCCACGGAGTTATCAGTAGAAGTGGATGGCCAGTGCATACCGTCTGGGATCCATCGGGACCGGTCGGTTGGATGTTCGGAAGCCCTATACGGCCCGAGCCTCCCTTACCACAACGAGTGGAAGTGGATGGCCAGTGCATACCGTCTGGGATCCATCGGGACCGGGCGGTTGGATGTTCGGAAGCCCTATACGGCCCGAGCCTCCCTTACCACAATGAGTGGAAGTGGATGGCCAGTGCATACCGTCTGGGATCCATCGGGACCGGTCGGTTGGATGTTCTGAAGCCCTATACGGACCGAGCCTCCCTTACCACAACGAGTGGAAGTGGATGACCAGTGCATACCGTCTGGGATCCATCGGGACCGGGCGGTTGGATGTTCTGAAGCCCTATACGGACCGAGCCTCCCTTACCACAACGAGTGGAAGTGGATGGCCAGTGCATACCGTCTGGGATCCATCGGGACCGTTCGGTGGGACTTTTTGAGGCCTTGCCCTGCCCGTGCCTCCCTCTCTGGACTTTGGTGGGGTCGTGTTGTGGTCTTGTCCGGGACCTCCTATCGTTCTGAAAAAAATTTTGCTCACATATATTAAAGCACAATTTAATAGCGGGGTGTGTTCTGTGATGGGTTCCTACATGTCCCCACAACGTTACAAAGTTGTCAGAAGTGGATGGCCCAGCCCTTCATAAAATAGCCTGAGGCCAAATAGCCCGCTTATGACCACTCCGGGCACTCAATTAAATAAATAAATAAATATATAAATATCATAAAATATTATACATTACCACATTTATATCTCATCCTGGAGTTCAGTATGGCACCAACGCCAGACAGGTTGACCTCCTGACCTTCCAGACTGTTGAGTGCTCCTGGGACCTGAAATGACAAAAAAACAAAATCATATAACAAATGGGGGTCTGTGGTGGGATCCCTCTTGATCCCACACTGTTGCAAAGCGGTCAGCGGAACGGATGGACAGTGCATAACCGTCTTCGGGTCCCTGGGGACCTGTCGATTGGATTTACAGAAATCCCAACCCAGCCCGAGCCTCCCTCTCTGAACTTTGGGAATGGTTGGGATCGGGTTGGGGTCTCATCTCGGACCCCCTATTCCCCCATTGTGCAAATCACATAAGCTTCTTTGCTTCCTAATTTAAAATAACACACAATCATAGGATGTGTAACACAGCTTAATGTGTAAACACATAAGCTGCTGTGGGTTGGTCCTCTTGATCACTGGTAATTGTATGAGTTATTTGGCAATTTGAATCCAACCAAGGATCATATGATGCCAAGGTTTGCCTGTCGTGTAACCACACAGGCTTTGTTTACTCTGCAAATTAAAAATGACACAGTCATAAGATATTTAACACAGCTTATTGTTAAATTATATAAGCTGCTTTACTTTCCTAATTTAAATAACACAATCATAAGGATGTGTAACACAGCTTATTGTGCAAATCACATAGCTGTTTTACTTTAATTTAAAATAACACATAATTATAAGGATGTGTAACACAGCTTACTGTGCAAACACACAAGCTGTTTTATTTTGCTAATTTAAAATAACACACAATTATATGACGTGTAACACAGCTTACTGTGTAAACCACAAGCTGTTTCACTTTGATCATTTAAAATATAACACACAATTATATGATGTGTAACACAGCTTACTGTGTAAACCACAAGCTGTTTCACTTTGATCATTTAAAATAACACACAATTATAAGGATGTGTAACACAGCTTACTGTGTAAACCACAAGCTGTTTTATTTTGCTAATTTAAAATAACAAACATAAGATCGCGTGCCATACTTCGTCATCTCGCGTGGTGTGCGTCGTCGTCTCGCGCACAGTCACGCTAAACAAGGCGCCGACGTGTAATGTGCGTTCAGTGCGCCTGTTGACGGCAGCCTTTGAACGAAGAGCTCGGCTTAATATTCAAAGCGGCGGCCCTCGAACTTCAAGACAGTAAGAGCTTATCCATATAAGCACAGTAACGATTCGAGGGTATATATATTTTTTTAATACGGCGCCGATTCGCAATGTGCGTTCGGTGCATCGGTTGACGGCCGCATTCGAACGAAACTACTCGGCAATAAAATTAAACCAAGGGCCTTCTACCTTAAACCAGTAAGTTTTTTACATAAAAATAGTTTATAAACTAGATTGGTTGCTATTTGTTTATAGAATATATTCGACTTAGAACGCTATTGCAATCACAATACGCGGCCATATTTTGAAAACTTAATCGCATGTTACGCTGCCTGGTAACAAGTCGGAGCTTGATCACCTCTGGCTGGGTCGCCTGAGAGAGGGTGTCTGATGTTGAAAGACCCGAAACACCCTATGACCTCAGGTACATCACTGACGATGTTTCTAGGCCGCACTTGCAAAGTTTGTTTATTCATGATCAGTCGAGTGGCTTGAATTGTGTCACTGTATTTTTAAAGTAAAAGACACCCTGGTCCCTATAATATATGGATCTAATGAATTTGGAATTTAATAGAAACAAATTACACAATTAGGTTGGGTTAAAATTAAGCCTAAATTGGAAATGCAAGGGTGGATGGTCAAGCATCTTTTTTTCACATGGCTTGGAAGCTTAGAAAGCTATTAGCTACAATTCAAGATTTTATAATTTATACAGCTATGTTTTGCTGAATTCAAGCATTAATTAAAAGGCCAACGGGCTGCAATTTAAGCCTTTACAAGCTACACAGCCATGGCTTGCTGAATTCAAGCAATAATCAATCAAAACTTACACGGCTGCAACCTAAGCCTTTATAATTTATACAGCCATGTTTGCTGAATTCAAGCATTAATTAAAAGGCCAACGGGCTGCAATTTAAGCCTTTACATGCTACATAGCCATGGTTTGCTGAATTCAAGCAATAAACAAAATTCATACGGCTGCAACTTAAGCCTTTATAATTTACACAGCATGTTTTGCTGAATTTAAGCAATAATTGGGTTAAGGCCACAGGGCTACAGTTCAAGGTCCTGAAATTCATACAGCCATGTTTGGTTTAACTTAAGTAAAAAAATAAAAATAAAAAAATATACAGAATTGTTATTTAAACATTCCTTCACATGGCTTGGAACCTTGGAAGATTATTGGCTACAATTTGGGGTTTTATAATTTATACAGCCACAGTTTGCTGGAGTTAAAGCCACAAGGCTTTATTTAAAGGCATATTTCTGACAGCCATGTTTTGCTAAACTCAAGCATATGAAAATATAGAGATTGGTGATTTAAACACCTTTTTTCACATGGCTTGGAACCTCCTAAAGGTCAAGTTTGAAATTTAAATAAAACCCCTAACCTTATGGGCCTAAACAAGACCCAACCTAACCTTAACCATTCGTACCCTATGCTATTAAAACTTATACCTGAACCGTTACCCTAAACCTAACCGTAGGAACTTTAAAGCACAAAAACCTTACCCTAACCCTAACCTTAACCTAACCCTAACCTTAACCATTCCATAGATTGTGCCCTAAACCTAACCGCAGGTACGTTGAGGCACCATAACCTTAACTTAACCCTAACCTTAACCATTAGTACCCTATTCTATTGAAGCCTATACCATAACTTATACCCTAAACCTAACCGCAGGTACTTTAAAGCACAAAAACCCTAACCATTTAAAACCCTAGTTATTTTAACCCTATATTTTTTTTGGGAAAACAAACCTCACTTCCAAAACACCCAGGATCAAAACCCTAATTGTGATAAACCCTGATTTGAGTAACCCTATGGTCTATTCTCTTTGAAGTTCAGTAGAGCCTTATGCTGACTTTCCAGACCGGGGACCGATCCTGAGACTTCAATAGGCCGGAGAGGCAGAGTTCTACCACGGCCATGGAGGGTTGACTCTCTATACACTCCTAGTCATCCTCCATTAAATCATGGTATGTCGTTTATTATGGTGTAAACTCGCCTGAAGATGGTACTAAAGGTATCGATATGGTTTATAAAACCAAGTTAGGGGGTAGGCCCATATAGGCCCCCCTATAGAAGTTTCAAAGCAGACCCTGATCATATAACATTTCAATTGCCTGTGCATCATCAAGGGGATCAACCAACCTTAAACAGGGCCTTAAATCACAATAAACCCCTTTTTTTAAAAATATTAAACATTATTACATATATAGTGTTTTTTGGGGCTGAGTATGGCATAGAAGCCAGACCCCACATAAGACCAAATTGGATAGCGAGGTGTGTTCTGCGACGGGCTCCTTCATGATCCCACGGAGTTATCAGTAGAAGTGGATGGCCAGTGCATACCGTCTGGGATCCATCGGGACCGGTCGGTTGGATGTTCGGAAGCCCTATACGGCCCGAGCCTCCCTTACCACAACGAGTGGAAGTGGATGGCCAGTGCATACCGTCTGGGATCCATCGGGACCGGGCGGTTGGATGTTCTGAAGCCCTATACGGCCCGAGCCTCCCTAACCACAATGAGTGGAAGTGGATGGCCAGTGCATACCGTCTGGGATCCATCGGGACCGGTCGGTTGGATGTTCTGAAGCCCTATACGGACCGAGCCTCCCTTACCACAACGAGTGGAAGTGGATGACCAGTGCATACCGTCTGGGATCCATCGGGACCGGGCGGTTGGATGTTCTGAAGCCCTATACGGACCGAGCCTCCCTTACCACAACGAGTGGAAGTGGATGGCCAGTGCATACCGTCTGGGATCCATCGGGACCGTTCGGTGGGACTTTTTGAGGCCTTGCCCTGCCCGTGCCTCCCTCTCTGGACTTTGGTGGGGTCGTGTTGTGGTCTTGTCCGGGACCTCCTATCGTTCTGAAAAAAATTTTGCTCACATATATTAAAGCACAATTTAATAGCGGGGTGTGTTCTGTGATGGGTTCCTACATGTCCCCACAACGTTACAAAGTTGTCAGAAGTGGATGGCCCAGCCCTTCATAAAATAGCCTGAGGCCAAATAGCCCGCTTATGACCACTCCGGGCACTCAATTAAATAAATAAATAAATATATAAATATCATAAAATATTATACATTACCACATTTATATCTCATCCTGGAGTTCAGTATGGCACCAACGCCAGACAGGTTGACCTCCTGACCTTCCAGACTGTTGAGTGCTCCTGGGACCTGAAATGACAAAAAAACAAAATCATATAACAAATGGGGGTCTGTGGTGGGATCCCTCTTGATCCCACACTGTTGCAAAGCGGTCAGCGGAACGGATGGACAGTGCATAACCGTCTTCGGGTCCCTGGGGACCTGTCGATTGGATTTACAGAAATCCCAACCCAGCCCGAGCCTCCCTCTCTGAACTTTGGGAATGGTTGGGATCGGGTTGGGGTCTCATCTCGGACCCCCTATTCCCCCATTGTGCAAATCACATAAGCTTCTTTGCTTCCTAATTTAAAATAACACACAATCATAGGATGTGTAACACAGCTTAATGTGTAAACACATAAGCTGCTGTGGGTTGGTCCTCTTGATCACTGGTAATTGTATGAGTTATTTGGCAATTTGAATCCAACCAAGGATCATATGATGCCAAGGTTTGCCTGTCGTGTAACCACACAGGCTTTGTTTACTCTGCAAATTAAAAATGACACAGTCATAAGATATTTAACACAGCTTATTGTTAAATTATATAAGCTGCTTTACTTTCCTAATTTAAATAACACAATCATAAGGATGTGTAACACAGCTTATTGTGCAAATCACATAGCTGTTTTACTTTAATTTAAAATAACACATAATTATAAGGATGTGTAACACAGCTTACTGTGCAAACACACAAGCTGTTTTATTTTGCTAATTTAAAATAACACACAATTATATGACGTGTAACACAGCTTACTGTGTAAACCACAAGCTGTTTCACTTTGATCATTTAAAATATAACACACAATTATATGATGTGTAACACAGCTTACTGTGTAAACCACAAGCTGTTTCACTTTGATCATTTAAAATAACACACAATTATAAGGATGTGTAACACAGCTTACTGTGTAAACCACAAGCTGTTTTATTTTGCTAATTTAAAATAACAAACATAAGATCGCGTGCCATACGTCGTCATCTCGCGTGGTGTGCGTCGTCGTCTCGCGCACAGTCACGCTAAACAAGGCGCCGACGTGTAATGTGCGTTCAGTGCGCCTGTTGACGGCAGCCTTTGAACGAAGAGCTCGGCTTAATATTCAAAGCGGCGGCCCTCGAACTTCAAGACAGTAAGAGCTTATCCATATAAGCACAGTAACGATTCGAGGGTATATATATTTTTTTAATACGGCGCCGATTCGCAATGTGCGTTCGGTGCATCGGTTGACGGCCGCATTCGAACGAAACTACTCGGCAATAAAATTAAACCAAGGGCCTTCTACCTTAAACCAGTAAGTTTTTTACATAAAAATAGTTTATAAACTAGATTGGTTGCTATTTGTTTATAGAATATATTCGACTTAGAACGCTATTGCAATCACAATACGCGGCCATATTTTGAAAACTTAATCGCATGTTACGCTGCCTGGTAACAAGTCGGAGCTTGATCACCTCTGGCTGGGTCGCCTGAGAGAGGGTGTCTGATGTTGAAAGACCCGAAACACCCTATGACCTCAGGTACATCACTGACGATGTTTCTAGGCCGCACTTGCAAAGTTTGTTTATTCATGATCAGTCGAGTGGCTTGAATTGTGTCACTGTATTTTTAAAGTAAAAGACACCCTGGTCCCTATAATATATGGATCTAATGAATTTGGAATTTAATAGAAACAAATTACACAATTAGGTTGGGTTAAAATTAAGCCTAAATTGGAAATGCAAGGGTGGATGGTCAAGCATCTTTTTTTCACATGGCTTGGAAGCTTAGAAAGCTATTAGCTACAATTCAAGATTTTATAATTTATACAGCTATGTTTTGCTGAATTCAAGCATTAATTAAAAGGCCAACGGGCTGCAATTTAAGCCTTTACAAGCTACACAGCCATGGCTTGCTGAATTCAAGCAATAATCAATCAAAACTTACACGGCTGCAACCTAAGCCTTTATAATTTATACAGCCATGTTTGCTGAATTCAAGCATTAATTAAAAGGCCAACGGGCTGCAATTTAAGCCTTTACATGCTACATAGCCATGGTTTGCTGAATTCAAGCAATAAACAAAATTCATACGGCTGCAACTTAAGCCTTTATAATTTACACAGCATGTTTTGCTGAATTTAAGCAATAATTGGGTTAAGGCCACAGGGCTACAGTTCAAGGTCCTGAAATTCATACAGCCATGTTTGGTTTAACTTAAGTAAAAAAATAAAAATAAAAAAATATACAGAATTGTTATTTAAACATTCCTTCACATGGCTTGGAACCTTGGAAGATTATTGGCTACAATTTGGGGTTTTATAATTTATACAGCCACAGTTTGCTGGAGTTAAAGCCACAAGGCTTTATTTAAAGGCATATTTCTGACAGCCATGTTTTGCTAAACTCAAGCATATGAAAATATAGAGATTGGTGATTTAAACACCTTTTTTCACATGGCTTGGAACCTCCTAAAGGTCAAGTTTGAAATTTAAATAAAACCCCTAACCTTATGGGCCTAAACAAGACCCAACCTAACCTTAACCATTCGTACCCTATGCTATTAAAACTTATACCTGAACCGTTACCCTAAACCTAACCGTAGGAACTTTAAAGCACAAAAACCTTACCCTAACCCTAACCTTAACCTAACCCTAACCTTAACCATTCCATAGATTGTGCCCTAAACCTAACCGCAGGTACGTTGAGGCACCATAACCTTAACTTAACCCTAACCTTAACCATTAGTACCCTATTCTATTGAAGCCTATACCATAACTTATACCCTAAACCTAACCGCAGGTACTTTAAAGCACAAAAACCCTAACCATTTAAAGCCCTAGTTATTTTAACCCTATATTTTTTTTGGGAAAACAAACCTCACTTCCAAAACACCCAGGATCAAAACCCTAATTGTGATAAACCCTGATTTGAGTAACCCTATGGTCTATTCTCTTTGAAGTTCAGTAGAGCCTTATGCTGACTTTCCAGACCGGGGACCGATCCTGAGACTTCAATAGGCCGGAGAGGCAGAGTTCTACCACGGCCATGGAGGGTTGACTCTCTATACACTCCTAGTCATCCTCCATTAAATCATGGTATGTCGTTTATTATGGTGTAAACTCGCCTGAAGATGGTACTAAAGGTATCGATATGGTTTATAAAACCAAGTTAGGGGGTAGGCCCATATAGGCCCCCCTATAGAAGTTTCAAAGCAGACCCTGATCATATAACATTTCAATTGCCTGTGCATCATCAAGGGGATCAACCAACCTTAAACAGGGCCTTAAATCACAATAAACCCCTTTTTTTAAAAATATTAAACATTATTACATATATAGTGTTTTTTGGGGCTGAGTATGGCATAGAAGCCAGACCCCACATAAGACCAAATTGGATAGCGAGGTGTGTTCTGCGACGGGCTCCTTCATGATCCCACGGAGTTATCAGTAGAAGTGGATGGCCAGTGCATACCGTCTGGGATCCATCGGGACCGGTCGGTTGGATGTTCGGAAGCCCTATACGGCCCGAGCCTCCCTTACCACAACGAGTGGAAGTGGATGGCCAGTGCATACCGTCTGGGATCCATCGGGACCGGGCGGTTGGATGTTCTGAAGCCCTATACGGCCCGAGCCTCCCTAACCACAATGAGTGGAAGTGGATGGCCAGTGCATACCGTCTGGGATCCATCGGGACCGGTCGGTTGGATGTTCTGAAGCCCTATACGGACCGAGCCTCCCTTACCACAACGAGTGGAAGTGGATGACCAGTGCATACCGTCTGGGATCCATCGGGACCGGGCGGTTGGATGTTCTGAAGCCCTATACGGACCGAGCCTCCCTTACCACAACGAGTGGAAGTGGATGGCCAGTGCATACCGTCTGGGATCCATCGGGACCGTTCGGTGGGACTTTTTGAGGCCTTGCCCTGCCCGTGCCTCCCTCTCTGGACTTTGGTGGGGTCGTGTTGTGGTCTTGTCCGGGACCTCCTATCGTTCTGAAAAAAATTTTGCTCACATATATTAAAGCACAATTTAATAGCGGGGTGTGTTCTGTGATGGGTTCCTACATGTCCCCACAACGTTACAAAGTTGTCAGAAGTGGATGGCCCAGCCCTTCATAAAATAGCCTGAGGCCAAATAGCCCGCTTATGACCACTCCGGGCACTCAATTAAATAAATAAATAAATATATAAATATCATAAAATATTATACATTACCACATTTATATCTCATCCTGGAGTTCAGTATGGCACCAACGCCAGACAGGTTGACCTCCTGACCTTCCAGACTGTTGAGTGCTCCTGGGACCTGAAATGACAAAAAAACAAAATCATATAACAAATGGGGGTCTGTGGTGGGATCCCTCTTGATCCCACACTGTTGCAAAGCGGTCAGCGGAACGGATGGACAGTGCATAACCGTCTTCGGGTCCCTGGGGACCTGTCGATTGGATTTACAGAAATCCCAACCCAGCCCGAGCCTCCCTCTCTGAACTTTGGGAATGGTTGGGATCGGGTTGGGGTCTCATCTCGGACCCCCTATTCCCCCATTGTGCAAATCACATAAGCTTCTTTGCTTCCTAATTTAAAATAACACACAATCATAGGATGTGTAACACAGCTTAATGTGTAAACACATAAGCTGCTGTGGGTTGGTCCTCTTGATCACTGGTAATTGTATGAGTTATTTGGCAATTTGAATCCAACCAAGGATCATATGATGCCAAGGTTTGCCTGTCGTGTAACCACACAGGCTTTGTTTACTCTGCAAATTAAAAATGACACAGTCATAAGATATTTAACACAGCTTATTGTTAAATTATATAAGCTGCTTTACTTTCCTAATTTAAATAACACAATCATAAGGATGTGTAACACAGCTTATTGTGCAAATCACATAGCTGTTTTACTTTAATTTAAAATAACACATAATTATAAGGATGTGTAACACAGCTTACTGTGCAAACACACAAGCTGTTTTATTTTGCTAATTTAAAATAACACACAATTATATGACGTGTAACACAGCTTACTGTGTAAACCACAAGCTGTTTCACTTTGATCATTTAAAATATAACACACAATTATATGATGTGTAACACAGCTTACTGTGTAAACCACAAGCTGTTTCACTTTGATCATTTAAAATAACACACAATTATAAGGATGTGTAACACAGCTTACTGTGTAAACCACAAGCTGTTTTATTTTGCTAATTTAAAATAACAAACATAAGATCGCGTGCCATACGTCGTCATCTCGCGTGGTGTGCGTCGTCGTCTCGCGCACAGTCACGCTAAACAAGGCGCCGACGTGTAATGTGCGTTCAGTGCGCCTGTTGACGGCAGCCTTTGAACGAAGAGCTCGGCTTAATATTCAAAGCGGCGGCCCTCGAACTTCAAGACAGTAAGAGCTTATCCATATAAGCACAGTAACGATTCGAGGGTATATATATTTTTTTAATACGGCGCCGATTCGCAATGTGCGTTCGGTGCATCGGTTGACGGCCGCATTCGAACGAAACTACTCGGCAATAAAATTAAACCAAGGGCCTTCTACCTTAAACCAGTAAGTTTTTTACATAAAAATAGTTTATAAACTAGATTGGTTGCTATTTGTTTATAGAATATATTCGACTTAGAACGCTATTGCAATCACAATACGCGGCCATATTTTGAAAACTTAATCGCATGTTACGCTGCCTGGTAACAAGTCGGAGCTTGATCACCTCTGGCTGGGTCGACTGAGAGAGGGTGTCTGATGTTGAAAGACCCGAAACACCCTATGACCTCAGGTACATCACTGACGATGTTTCTAGGCCGCACTTGCAAAGTTTGTTTATTCATGATCAGTCGAGTGGCTTGAATTGTGTCACTGTATTTTTAAAGTAAAAGACACCCTGGTCCCTATAATATATGGATCTAATGAATTTGGAATTTAATAGAAACAAATTACACAATTAGGTTGGGTTAAAATTAAGCCTAAATTGGAAATGCAAGGGTGGATGGTCAAGCATCTTTTTTTCACATGGCTTGGAAGCTTAGAAAGCTATTAGCTACAATTCAAGATTTTATAATTTATACAGCTATGTTTTGCTGAATTCAAGCATTAATTAAAAGGCCAACGGGCTGCAATTTAAGCCTTTACAAGCTACACAGCCATGGCTTGCTGAATTCAAGCAATAATCAATCAAAACTTACACGGCTGCAACCTAAGCCTTTATAATTTATACAGCCATGTTTGCTGAATTCAAGCATTAATTAAAAGGCCAACGGGCTGCAATTTAAGCCTTTACATGCTACATAGCCATGGTTTGCTGAATTCAAGCAATAAACAAAATTCATACGGCTGCAACTTAAGCCTTTATAATTTACACAGCATGTTTTGCTGAATTTAAGCAATAATTGGGTTAAGGCCACAGGGCTACAGTTCAAGGTCCTGAAATTCATACAGCCATGTTTGGTTTAACTTAAGTAAAAAAATAAAAATAAAAAAATATACAGAATTGTTATTTAAACATTCCTTCACATGGCTTGGAACCTTGGAAGATTATTGGCTACAATTTGGGGTTTTATAATTTATACAGCCACAGTTTGCTGGAGTTAAAGCCACAAGGCTTTATTTAAAGGCATATTTCTGACAGCCATGTTTTGCTAAACTCAAGCATATGAAAATATAGAGATTGGTGATTTAAACACCTTTTTTCACATGGCTTGGAACCTCCTAAAGGTCAAGTTTGAAATTTAAATAAAACCCCTAACCTTATGGGCCTAAACAAGACCCAACCTAACCTTAACCATTCGTACCCTATGCTATTAAAACTTATACCTGAACCGTTACCCTAAACCTAACCGTAGGAACTTTAAAGCACAAAAACCTTACCCTAACCCTAACCTTAACCTAACCCTAACCTTAACCATTCCATAGATTGTGCCCTAAACCTAACCGCAGGTACGTTGAGGCACCATAACCTTAACTTAACCCTAACCTTAACCATTAGTACCCTATTCTATTGAAGCCTATACCATAACTTATACCCTAAACCTAACCGCAGGTACTTTAAAGCACAAAAACCCTAACCATTTAAAACCCTAGTTATTTTAACCCTATATTTTTTTTGGGAAAACAAACCTCACTTCCAAAACACCCAGGATCAAAACCCTAATTGTGATAAACCCTGATTTGAGTAACCCTATGGTCTATTCTCTTTGAAGTTCAGTAGAGCCTTATGCTGACTTTCCAGACCGGGGACCGATCCTGAGACTTCAATAGGCCGGAGAGGCAGAGTTCTACCACGGCCATGGAGGGTTGACTCTCTATACACTCCTAGTCATCCTCCATTAAATCATGGTATGTCGTTTATTATGGTGTAAACTCGCCTGAAGATGGTACTAAAGGTATCGATATGGTTTATAAAACCAAGTTAGGGGGTAGGCCCATATAGGCCCCCCTATAGAAGTTTCAAAGCAGACCCTGATCATATAACATTTCAATTGCCTGTGCATCATCAAGGGGATCAACCAACCTTAAACAGGGCCTTAAATCACAATAAACCCCTTTTTTTAAAAATATTAAACATTATTACATATATAGTGTTTTTTGGGGCTGAGTATGGCATAGAAGCCAGACCCCACATAAGACCAAATTGGATAGCGAGGTGTGTTCTGCGACGGGCTCCTTCATGATCCCACGGAGTTATCAGTAGAAGTGGATGGCCAGTGCATACCGTCTGGGATCCATCGGGACCGGTCGGTTGGATGTTCGGAAGCCCTATACGGCCCGAGCCTCCCTTACCACAACGAGTGGAAGTGGATGGCCAGTGCATACCGTCTGGGATCCATCGGGACCGGGCAGTTGGATGTTCTGAAGCCCTATACGGCCCGAGCCTCCCTTACCACAATGAGTGGAAATGGATGGCCAGTGCATACCGTCTGGGATCCATCGGGACCGGTCGGTTGGATGTTCTGAAGCCCTATACGGACCGAGCCTCCCTTACCACAACGAGTGGAAGTGGATGACCAGTGCATACCGTCTGGGATCCATCGGGACCGGGCGGTTGGATGTTCTGAAGCCCTATACGGACCAAGCCTCCCTTACCACAACGAGTGGAAGTGGATGGCCAGTGCATACCGTCTGGGATCCATCGGGACCGTTCGGTGGGACTTTTTGAGGCCTTGCCCTGCCCGTGCCTCCCTCTCTGGACTTTGGTGGGGTCGTGTTGTGGTCTTGTCCGGGACCTCCTATCGTTCTGAAAAAAATTTTGCTCACATATATTAAAGCACAATTTAATAGCGGGGTGTGTTCTGTGATGGGTTCCTACATGTCCCCACAACGTTACAAAGTTGTCAGAAGTGGATGGCCCAGCCCTTCATAAAATAGCCTGAGGCCAAATAGCCCGCTTATGACCACTCCGGGCACTCAATTAAATAAATAAATAAATATATAAATATCATAAAATATTATACATTACCACATTTATATCTCATCCTGGAGTTCAGTATGGCACCAACGCCAGACAGGTTGACCTCCTGACCTTCCAGACTGTTGAGTGCTCCTGGGACCTGAAATGACAAAAAAACAAAATCATATAACAAATGGGGGTCTGTGGTGGGATCCCTCTTGATCCCACACTGTTGCAAAGCGGTCAGCGGAACGGATGGACAGTGCATAACCGTCTTCGGGTCCCTGGGGACCTGTCGATTGGATTTACAGAAATCCTAACCCTAACCCTAACCCTAACCTAACCCTAACCCTAACCCTAACCCTAACCCTAACCCCTAACCCTAACCCTAACCTAACCCTAACCCTAACCCTAACCCTAACCCTAACCCAACCCTAACCCTAACCCTAACCCTAACCCATTTTATTACAGTAAAAATATGCTTAATAAAGTCTGCCTTCTATAAAGCCTCTGTGAAACGAGTACTTTTTAGGCCGCCGTGTTGGCTACGAACGAGCGATCGTTCCCAAACTTTGCACACACTAGGGGGGTGTTTCCACAAGAAACATATTACACTTTTGTGTGCCCAGCCCCATGGGAACCCATTTTATTACAGTAAAAATATGCTTAATAAAGTCGGCCTTCTATAAAGCCTCTGTGAAACGAGTACGTTTTAGGCCGCCGTGTTGGCTACGAACGAGCAATCGTTCCCAAACTTTGCACAGACTATGGGGGTCTTTCCACAAGTGACATATTACACTTTTGTGTGCCCAGACCCATGGGAACCCATTTTATTACAGTAAAAATATGCTTAATAAAGTCGGCCTTCTATAAAGCCTCTGTGAAACGAGTACGTTTTAGGCCGCCGTGTTGGCTACGAACGAGCGATTGTTCCCAAACTTTGCATAGACTATGGGGGTCTTTCCATCGATAGATAGACAGACAGACAGATAGATAGACAGACAGACAGACGGGCAGATAGTGAGATAGATAGACAGATAGACAGACAGACACAGTCAGACAGATAGTTAGTTAGATAGACAGAAAGATAGATTTACGACTTACAGCTACAAATATATACACACATACACACACATACACAAAGTGGACATATTGAGATCTGCACTGTGCAAAACTGCTAAAATGTGGATTTTTTAACACAGAATCACAGACAGTTTCAATGCTGAGCCTTTAGGGGGCGTCCACTTAAGAACAGCCGTTCACTTGAAATATGAATGATTTATCAATAAAATTGAAGTTTACAAATACTTGCAAAAGAAATCTAACAGGAAAAATACAAACTATGTTCCTGTTCATACTGTATAATGATTTTGAACGCAAGTTATGCTGCTTAAAACATTATTTTACAGCAATGTTTTTAAAACATGCGGATTTTATATATATATATATATATATATGGCCAGTTAAATGGGCAGCCTTTGCTGTGAATGTCTGTCTCTCATCCGTGTCTAGAAAAGCACTTCATAAATTAAATGAATTATTATAATTATTCATGTTATTATTATTATTTTCGTAATTCTTGTTATTATCCTTATTGCTCTGTCAATAAAACTTTCCTTGTGTAATTGTATGATTCCACCTGAATTATTCACTTTAACACTGTGCTTGCAAAATTCAGAATGACATTAAAAATCATTTTTGCAACAGAACACCTCAGATGTCAAAAACTCTTAGCATTTGTGAGCACTTTTCCATAGACTCACATTGTATAGACTGCCACCCAGTGGGGGTTAAACAATAATGGTCCAATGTGAAACGAGTACGTTTTAGGCCGCCGTGTTGGCTACGAACGAGCGATCGTTCCCAAACTTTGCACAGACTATGGGGATCTTTCCACGAGAAACATATTGCATTTTTGTGTGCCTAGCCCAATGGGAACCCATTTTATTACAGTAAAAATATGCTTCATATAGTTCATATGCTTCATAAAGCCTCTGTGAAACGAGTACGTTTTAGGCCGCCGTGTTGGCTACGAACGAGCGATTGTTCCCAAACTTTGCACAGACTATGGGGGTCTTTCCACGAGAAACATATTACACTTTTGTGTGCCCAGCCCCATGGGAACCCATTTTATTACAGTAAAAATATGCTTAATAAAGTCTGCCTTCTATAAAGCCTCTGTGAAACGAGTACGTTTTAGGCCGCCGTGTTGGCTACGAACGAGCGATCGTTCCCAAACTTTGCACAGACTATGGGGGTCTTTCCACAAGTGACATATTACACTTTTGTGTGCCCAGCCCCATGGGAACCCATTTTATTACAGTAAAAATATGCTTAATAAAGTCGGCCTTCTATAAAGCCTCTGTGAAACGAGTACGTTTTAGGCCGCCGTGATGGCTACGAACGAGCGATCGTTCCCAAACTTTGCACACACTAGGGGGGTGTTTCCACAAGAAACATATTACACTTTTGTGTGCCCAGCCCCATGGGAACCCATTTTATTACAGTAAAAATATGCTTAATAAAGTCTGCCTTCTATAAAGCCTCTGTGAAACGAGTACGTTTTAGGCCGCCGTGTTGGCTACGAACGAGCAATCGTTCCCAAACTTTGCACAGACTATGGGGGTCTTTCCACGAGAAACATATTGCATTTTTGTGTGCCTAGCCCAATGGGAACCCATTTTATTACAGTAAAAATATGCTTAATAAAGTCGGCCTTCTATAAAGCCTCTGTGAAACGAGTACGTTTTAGGCCGCCGTGTTGGCTACGAACGAGCGATTGTTCCCAAACTTTGCACAGACTATGGGGGTCTTTCCACGAGAAACAGATTACACTTTTGTGTGCCCAGCCCCATGGGAACCCATTTTATTACAGTAAAAATATGCTTCATATAGTCGGCCTTCTATAAAGCCTCTGTGAAACGAGTACGTTTTAGGCCGCCGTGTTGGCTACGAACGAGCGATTGTTCCCAAACTTTGCACACACTAGGGGGGTCTTTCCACGAGAAACATATTACACTTTTGTGTGCCCAGCCCCATGGGAACCCATTTTATTACAGTAAAAATATGCTTAATAAAGTCGGCCTTCTATAAAGCGTCTGTGAAACGAGTACGTTTTAGGCCGCCGTGTTGGCTACGAACGAGCGATTGTTCCCAAACTTTGCACAGACTATGGGGGTCTTTCCACGAGAAACATATTACACTTTTGTGTACCCAGCCCCATGGGAACCCATTTTATTACAGTAAAAATATGCTTAATAAAGTCTGCCTTCTATAAAGCCTCTGTGAAACGAGTACGTTTTAGGCCGCCGTGTTGGCTACGAACGAGCGATCGTTCCCAAACTTTGCACACACTAGGGGGGTCTTTCCACAAGTAACATATTACACTTTTGTGTGCCCAGCCCCATGGGAACCCATTTTATTACAGTAAAAATATGCTTAATAAAGTCGGCCTTCTATAAAGCGTCTGTGAAACGAGTACGTTTTAGGCCGCCATGTTGGCTACGAACGAGCGATCGTTCCCAAACTTTGCACACACTAGGGGGGTGTTTCCACAAGAAACATATTACACTTTTGTGTGCCCAGCCCCATGGGAACCCATTTTATTACAGTAAAAATATGCTTAATAAAGTCGGCCTTCTATAAAGCCTCTGTGAAACGAGTACGTTTTAGGCCGCCGTGTTGGCTACGAACGAGTGATCGTTCCCAAACTTTGTACACTCTATCGGGCTCTTTCCACGAGAAACATATTGCAGTTTTGTGTGCCTAGCCCCAGGGTAACCCGTTTTATTACAGTAAAGACACGGTAAATTGACATAGGCCTTTATAAATTTATCACAGTGCGCCGAAAGCCAGTTTATTCTATTAACCAAGAGAACCCATTGACTTCTACTGTCATCCTGCCCAGGAAAGCATGGCATTTCTGCTTGGCACTGCTGCGGTCACGAAGGAGCTGCCGCTAGCATGTCAGGGATCACTTTACCTGATCGAGCTTCCTCACATTCTCTGTCTTACCGCATGGCTGCCTGTCGGTGCATCACAAAATGGGTGGTTTTCATCCCTATATCCCATAACCTAACCTAACCCTAACTAACCTTATTCTAACCTAACCTAACTTCTTAACCTAACCCAACTTCTAAGCAATAAAAGTCAAAAGTATCAAAAAGACACCAGGCTTACACAAATTAAGATTGTATCAGTTTATTCAACTTTAACTCTAAACATAACCAACTTCTGAACAGAACACATTTCCAAACTAAATACAAGTCACACTGATCAAGAAGACACAACATTTACACACTATAGAGCAAGTTAGACCATAAGAGAAGTATGTTTTTGAGACTAAAAACTCTTAAGACTGATCGATGACAAAGTCAATCAGATAGCTAGAGGATCACATATAGAACATAACATTTTTTTAAAAATCGGACCAGCGGAACCAAAGTTAAAGACGATGGCGTGTTCGCCGTCGGTAGTTTCTATCCTATATCCTGCTCTGACCTGACCTAAGGCTGCCACGGGCCCCCGAAAACACTCCACTCAAACCTACACCAATGGACTCCAAACGCCCCCAAATGCGCTCCTAGCACGGTCCCCCGGGACGCCAGCGGGGCAACCAACCACTCAGGACAGCTGTCAAATTCCGCTACAGCACGGACCACATAGGATGGGGGCCAAGCCCCGTATCTCCGCAAACGTACCTGCCAGAGTCACGGGGCCAACGCTGGTCTTCTCGGAAACCCGCAGGCCCACACCGCCAGCACCTTCAGAACAGCAGCCACCCACAGACAAACATTTTTCCATAGACTGACATTGTATGGACTGCCGCCCAGCGGCGGGGGCTAAGCTATTACCACGTGCTGGTGGTTGGGAGCAGAGGGATTCAAGCCTTTAAGTTGCATTTTTAAAATCTGAAGGGTCCTTACAAATGTAGCTCTTCGTGCGCTCAATTTTGGAACAATTTCTTTAAATATTTACTGGACTCAAGTCTGCTCTGCTCGCAACAGAATGATCTCATCCTCACAAGCATGGTCCGATACATTTCATGAGATGATAATAATAAAAGGATTGAGTTCATCCCACCCAAAAATTCCTACAAAAACATTTCAGGAGTGATACATGGATATGATACTGATTTCAGTTGCTCAACTGAAATATAAACAGTATTTAAACCGCAAAGGGCTGTTTACAAATCAAATTAAATGCTATTATTGTTGCCCAAAGCTAACGTGCTGCAGGCCTACATGCTGCCAAAATGCGCAGGAAAGAAGAAACGTCGTTCTTGTGAAAAATGCGTTCATTACCACGTCTCCTCTATAGTCGTATTCATGCAAATCTTAAAGGCGTGCAGGTGACTTTTTCCACCACTCAAAACCTACATGCAAATGACTGTTTTCCTTTTTAAGTGCTACATTTCTAATGCTTTCTTTTTCTGTTCATCTCGCCCCATCACATGAAGAACGACGGAATTCTGAGTTCGATGACACCAAGCTTGGCAAAATCGGACAGACCGTTCTAAAGATTGATCTGTGAAACAATCCAGCCAATCAGATTCGATATGCAAATGAGGGTGGAGATAATGAGGGTGAAACTCGTAATTACCTCTATACCTAACCCTAACCCTAACCCTAACCCTTACCCTTACCCTTAACCTAACCCTTACCCTTAACCTAACCCTTACCCTTAACCTAACCCTTAACCTCAACCTAACCCTCAACCTAACCCTTAACCTAACCCTTAACCTAACCCTTAACCTCAACCTAACCCTCAACCTAACCCTTAACCTAACCCTTAACCTAACCCTTAACCTAACCCTTAACCTAACCCTTACCCTTAACCTAACCCTTAACCTAACCCTTAACCTAATCATTACACTAAACCTTACCCTAAACCTAACCCTTAACCTAACCCTTAACCGCTAACCCTTACCCTAAACCTTACCCTAACCCTAACCCTAACCCTAGCCCTACGTGCTGGTGGTTGGGAGCAGAGGGATTCAAGCCTTTAAGTTGCATTTTTAAAATCTGAAGGGTCCTTAAAAATGTAGCTCTTCGTGCGCTCAATTTTGGAACAATTTCTTTAAATATTTACTGGACTCAAGTCTGCTCTGCTCGCAACAGAATGATCTCCTCCTCACAAGCATGGTCCGATACATTTCATGAGATGATAATAATAAAAGGATTGAGTTCATCCCACCCAAAAATTCCTACAAAAACATTTCAGGAGTGAGACATGGATATGATACTGATTTCAGTTGCTCAACTGAAATATAAACAGTATTTAAACCGCAAAGGGCTGTTTACAAATCAAATTAAATGCTATTATTGTTGCCCAAAGCTAACGTGCTGCAGGCCTACATGCTGCCAAAATGCGCAGGAAAGAAGAAACGTCGTTCTTGTGAAAAATGCGTTCATTACCACGTCTCCTCTATAGTCGTATTCATGCAAATCTTAAAGGCGTGCAGGTGACTTTTTCCACCACTCAAAACCTACATGCAAATGACTGTTTTCCTTTTTAAGTGCTACATTTCTAATGCTTTCTTTTTCTGTTCATCTCGCCCCGTCACATGAAGAACGACGGAATTCTGAGTTCGATGACACCAAGCTTGGCAAAATCGGACAGACCGTTCTAAAGATTGATCTGTGAAACAATCCAGCCAATCAGATTCGATATGCAAATGAGGGTGGAGATAATGAGGGTGAAACTCGTAATTACCTCTATACCTACAGAGTTTTTAACCCCCGGGGCTAGGGGTTAGGGTCATCTAGCGATTTAACCCCAACTAACCCCAGCGGACTGGGGTTAGCCCTAGTGGACTGATGGAGAATTGCACTTTCCCACTTACAACTTTAAACCTAAGGTAACATTATTTTATAAAGTTATAAGGGCAATATTTGGTGCAGTTTGTTTTCTCACAACAACAACAACAAAATGTTTACAAGTCCACCTGTAATTTGTTTGAATCTACTTCATTTCTGGAAACATTTTTTTAATAAAATGAACTGGACTCCAAAACATCCTCCTCACAAACAAGTCAAATAAATGCAAAGGGTCTTGCTATATTTACTTGGGTTCATTTCTTTCATTTGTTATTAACAGTCTTACAGTAGGAATCAAATATAGCAGTCTGTTTGGGACTTTATAGAGTAGAATATGAAGTTGCTGTAAATGACCACCAGATGGAGACTCGATACCACAAAAACAAAACATCCTTCTGCTATTTGTTTTTTTTATTTATTTCATTTTTTGAAACATTTCTTTGATACAATTAACTGGACTCAAAAATACTCCTCACATACAAGTAAAAGAAATATCATGAAATAATAATAATAATGATAGTAAAAAGTTTAAACTTTATTTAAAAGCTTCATTAGTTACAGACAGACACACAAACACAGACAGAGAAACAAATAGACACATAGGCAGAAAGATAGACAGACAGACAGACATTTAGATAGATAGACAGACAGATAGTTAGATAGACAGACAGACAGATATTTAGATAGATAGACAGACAGACAGATAGTTAGCTAGATAGACAGACAGACAGATAGATAGAAAGACAGACAGACAGACAGACAGTTAGATAGATAGACAGACAGACAGATAGTTCGATAGAAAGACAGACAGACAGATAGTTACATAGATAGACAGAAAGACAGATAGTTAGATAGATAGACAAATAGACAGATAGTTAGATAGATAGACAGACAGACAGATAGACAGACAGACAGACAGACGGGCAGATAGTGAGATAGATAGACAGATAGACAGACAGACACAGTCAGACAGATAGTTAGTTAGATAGACAGAAAGATAGATTTACGACTTACAGCTACAAATATATACACACATACACACACATACACAAAGTGGACATATTGAGATCTGCACTGTGCAAAACTGCTAAAATGTGGATTTTTTAACACAGAATCACAGACAATTTCAATGCTGAGCCTTTAGGGGGCGTCCACTTAAGAACAGCCGTTCACTTGAAATATGAATGATTTATCAATAAAATTGAAGTTTACAAATACTTGCAAAAGAAATCTAACAGGAAAAATACAAACTATGTTCCTGTTCATACTGTATAATGATTTTGAACGCAAGTTATGCTGCTTAAAACATTATTTTACAGCAATGTTTTTAAAACATGCGGATTTTATATATATATATATATGGCCAGTTAAATGGGCAGCCTTTGCTGTGAATGTCTGTCTCTCATCCGTGTCTAGAAAAGCACTTCATAAATTAAATGAATTATTATAATTATTCATGTTATTATTATTATTTTCGTAATTCTTGTTATTATCCTTATTGTTCTGTCAATAAAACTTTCCTTGTGTAATTGTATGATTCCACCTGAATTATTCACTTTAACACTGTGCTTGCAAAATTCAGAATGACTAAAAATCATTTTTGCAACAGAACACCTCAGATGTCAAAAACTCTTAGCATTTGTGAGCACTTTTCCATAGACTCACATTGTATAGACTGCCACCCAGTGGGGGTTAAACAATAATGGTCCAATGTGAAACGAGTACGTTTTAGGCCGCCGTGTTGGCTACGAACGAGCGATAGTTCCCAAACTTTGCACAGACTATGGGGGTCTTTCCACGAGAAACATATTGCATTTTTGTGTGCCTAGCCCAATGGGAACCCATTTTATTACAGTAAAAATATGCTTCATATAGTTCATATGCCTCATAAAGCCTCTGTGAAACGAGTACGTTTTAGGCCGCCGTGTTGGCTACGAACGAGCGATTGTTCCCAAACTTTGCACAGACTATGGGGTTCTTTCCACGAGAAACATATTACACTTTTGTGTGCCCAGCCCCATGGGAACCCATTTTATTACAGTAAAAATATGCTTAATAAAGTCTGCCTTCTATAAAGCCTCTGTGAAACGAGTACGTTTTAGGCCGCCGTGTTGGCTACGAACGAGCGATCGTTCCCAAACTTTGCACAGACTATGGGGGTCTTTCCACAAGTGACATATTACATTTTTGTGTGCCCAGCCCCATGGGAACCCATTTTATTACAGTAAAAATATGCTTAATAAAGTCGGCCTTCTATAAAGCCTCTGTGAAACGAGTACGTTTTAGGCCGCCGTGTTGGCTACGAACGAGCAATCGTTCCCAAACTTTGCACAGACTATGGGGGTCTTTCCACGAGAAACATATTACACTTTTGTGTGCCCAGCCCCATGGGAACCCATTTTATTACAGTAAAAATATGCTTAATAAAGTCGGCCTTCTATAAAGCGTCTGTGAAACGAGTACGTTTTAGGCCGCCGTGTTGGCTACGAACGAGCGATTGTTCCCAAACTTTGCACAGACTATGGGGGTCTTTCCACGAGAAACAGATTACACTTTTGTGTGCCCAGCCCCATGGGAACCCATTTTATTACAGTAAAAATATGCTTAATAAAGTCGGCCTTCTATAAAGCGTCTGTGAAACGAGTACGTTTTAGGCCGCCGTGATGGCTACGAACGAGCGATCGTTCCCAAACTTTGCACACACTAGGGGGGTGTTTCCACAAGAAACATATTACACTTTTGTGTGCCCAGCCCCATGGGAACCCATTTTATTACAGTAAAAATATGCTTAATAAAGTCGGCCTTCTATAAAGCCTCTGTGAAACGAGTACGTTTTAGGCCGCCGTGTTGGCTACGAACGAGCAATCGTTCCCAAACTTTGCACAGACTATGGGGGTCTTTCCACGAGAAACATATTGCATTTTTGTGTGCCTAGCCCAATGGGAACCCATTTTATTACAGTAAAAATATGCTTAATAAAGTCGGCCTTCTATAAAGCCTCTGTGAAACGAGTACGTTTTAGGCCGCCGTGTTGGCTACGAATGAGCGATTGTTCCCAAACTTTGCATAGACTATGGGGGTCTTTCCATCGATAGATAGACAGACAGACAGATAGATAGACAGACAGACAGACGGGCAGATAGTGAGATAGATAGACAGATAGACAGACAGACACAGTCAGACAGATAGTTAGTTAGATAGACAGAAAGATAGATTTACGACTTACAGCTACAAATATATACACACATACACACACATACACAAAGTGGACATATTGAGATCTGCACTGTGCAAAACTGCTAAAATATGGATTTTTTAACACAGAATCACAGACAGTTTCAATGCTGAGCCTTTAGGGGGCGTCCACTTAAGAACAGCCGTTCACTTGAAATATGAATGATTTATCAATAAAATTGAAGTTTACAAATACTTGCAAAAGAAATCTAACAGGAAAAATACAAACTATGTTCCTGTTCATACTGTATAATGATTTTGAACGCAAGTTATGCTGCTTAAAACATTATTTTACAGCAATGTTTTTAAAACATGCGGATTTTATATATATATATATATATATATATATATATATATATATATGGCCAGTTAAATGGGCAGCCTTTGCTGTGAATGTCTGTCTCTCATCCGTGTCTAGAAAAGCACTTCATAAATTAAATGAATTATTATAATTATTCATGTTATTATTATTATTTTCGTAATTCTTGTTATTATCCTTATTGTTCTGTCAATAAAACTTTCCTTGTGTAATTGTATGATTCCACCTGAATTATTCACTTTAACACTGTGCTTGCAAAATTCAGAATGACTAAAAATCATTTTTGCAACAGAACACCTCAGATGTCAAAAACTCTTAGCATTTGTGAGCACTTTTCCATAGACTCACATTGTATAGACTGCCACCCAGTGGGGGTTAAACAATAATGGTCCAATGTGAAACGAGTACGTTTTAGGCCGCCGTGTTGGCTACGAACGAGCGATCGTTCCCAAACTTTGCACAGACTATGGGGGTCTTTCCACGAGAAACATATTGCATTTTTGTGTGCCTAGCCCAATGGGAACCCATTTTATTACAGTAAAAATATGCTTCATATAGTTCATATGCCTCATAAAGCCTCTGTGAAACGAGTACGTTTTAGGCCGCCGTGTTGGCTACGAACGAGCGATTGTTCCCAAACTTTGCACAGACTATGGGGGTCTTTCCACGAGAAACATATTACACTTTTGTGTGCCCAGCCCCATGGGAACCCATTTTATTACAGTAAAAATATGCTTAATAAAGTCGGCCTTCTATAAAGCCTCTGTGAAACGAGTACGTTTTAGGCCGCCGTGATGGCTACGAACAAGCGATCGTTCCCAAACTTTGCACACACTAGGGGGGTGTTTCCACAAGAAACATATTACACTTTTGTGTGCCCAGCCCAATGGGAACCCATTTTATTACAGTAAAAATATGCTTAATAAAGTCGGCCTTCTATAAAGCCTCTGTGAAACGAGTACGTTTTAGGCCGCCGTGTTGGCTACGAACGAGCGATTGTTCCCAAACTTTGCACAGACTATGGGGGTCTTTCCACGAGAAACAGATTACACTTTTGTGTGCCCAGCCCCATGGGAACCCATTTTATTACAGTAAAAATATGCTTAATAAAGTCGGCCTTCTATAAAGCGTCTGTGAAACGAGTACGTTTTAGGCCGCCGTGATGGCTACGAACGAGCGATCGTTCCCAAACTTTGCACACACTAGGGGGGTGTTTCCACAAGAAACATATTACACTTTTGTGTGCCCAGCCCCATGGGAACCCATTTTATTACAGTAAAAATATGCTTAATAAAGTCGGCCTTCTATAAAGCCTCTGTGAAACGAGTACGTTTTAGGCCGCCGTGTTGGCTACGAACGAGCAATCGTTCCCAAACTTTGCACAGACTATGGGGGTCTTTCCACGAGAAACATATTGCATTTTTGTGTGCCTAGCCCAATGGGAACCCATTTTATTACAGTAAAAATATGCTTAATAAAGTCGGCCTTCTATAAAGCCTCTGTGAAACGAGTACGTTTTAGGCCGCCGTGTTGGCTACGAACGAGCGATTGTTCCCAAACTTTGCACAGACTATGGGGGTCTTTCCACGAGAAACATATTACACTTTTGTGTGCCCAGCCCCATGGGAACCCATTTTATTACAGTAAAAATATGCTTAATAAAGTCGGCCTTCTATAAAGCCTCTGTGAAACGAGTACGTTTTAGGCCGCCGTGATGGCTACGAACGAGCGATCGTTCCCAAACTTTGCACACACTAGGGGGGTGTTTCCACAAGAAACATATTACACTTTTGTGTGCCCAGCCCAATGGGAACCCATTTTATTACAGTAAAAATATGCTTAATAAAGTCGGCCTTCTATAAAGCCTCTGTGAAACGAGTACGTTTTAGGCCGCCGTGTTGGCTACGAACGAGCGATTGTTCCCAAACTTTGCACAGACTATGGGGGTCTTTCCACGAGAAACAGATTACACTTTTGTGTGCCCAGCCCCATGGGAACCCATTTTATTACAGTAAAAATATGCTTAATAAAGTCGGCCTTCTATAAAGCGTCTGTGAAACGAGTACGTTTTAGGCCGCCGTGATGGCTACGAACGAGCGATCGTTCCCAAACTTTGCACACACTAGGGGGGTGTTTCCACAAGAAACATATTACACTTTTGTGTGCCCAGCCCCATGGGAACCCATTTTATTACAGTAAAAATATGCTTAATAAAGTCGGCCTTCTATAAAGCCTCTGTGAAACGAGTACGTTTTAGGCCGCCGTGTTGGCTACGAACGAGCAATCGTTCCCAAACTTTGCACAGACTATGGGGGTCTTTCCACGAGAAACATATTGCATTTTTGTGTGCCTAGCCCAATGGGAACCCATTTTATTACAGTAAAAATATGCTTAATAAAGTCGGCCTTCTATAAAGCCTCTGTGAAACGAGTACGTTTTAGGCCGCCGTGTTGGCTACGAACGAGCGATTGTTCCCAAACTTTGCACAGACTATGGGGGTCTTTCCACGAGAAACAGATTACACTTTTGTGTGCCCAGCCCCATGGGAACCCATTTTATTACAGTAAAAATATGCTTCATATAGTCGGCCTTCTATAAAGCCTCTGTGAAACGAGTACGTTTTAGGCCGCCGTGTTGGCTACGAATGAGCGATTGTTCCCAAACTTTGCACAGACTATGGGGGTCTTTCCACAAGAAACATATTACACTTTTGTGTGCCCAGCCCCATGGGAACCCATTTTATTACAGTAAAAATATGCTTAATAAAGTCGGCCTTCTATAAAGCGTCTGTGAAACGAGTACGTTTTAGGCCGCCGTGTTGGCTACGAACGAGCGATTGTTCCCAAACTTTGCACAGACTATGGGGGTCTTTCCACGAGAAACAGATTACACTTTTGTGTGCCCAGCCCCATGGGAACCCATTTTATTACAGTAAAAATATGCTTAATAAAGTCGGCCTTCTATAAAGCGTCTGTGAAACGAGTACGTTTTAGGCCGCCGTGATGGCTACGAACGAGCGATCGTTCCCAAACTTTGCACACACTAGGGGGGTGTTTCCACAAGAAACATATTACACTTTTGTGTGCCCAGCCCCATGGGAACCCATTTTATTACAGTAAAAATATGCTTAATAAAGTCGGCCTTCTATAAAGCCTCTGTGAAACGAGTACGTTTTAGGCCGCCGTGTTGGCTACGAACGAGCAATCGTTCCCAAACTTTGCACAGACTATGGGGGTCTTTCCACGAGAAACATATTGCATTTTTGTGTGCCTAGCCCAATGGGAACCCATTTTATTACAGTAAAAATATGCTTAATAAAGTCGGCCTTCTATAAAGCCTCTGTGAAACGAGTACGTTTTAGGCCGCCGTGTTGGCTACGAACGAGCGATTGTTCCCAAACTTTGCACAGACTATGGGGGTCTTTCCACGAGAAACAGATTACACTTTTGTGTGCCCAGCCCCATGGGAACCCATTTTATTACAGTAAAAATATGCTTCATATAGTCGGCCTTCTATAAAGCCTCTGTGAAACGAGTACGTTTTAGGCCGCCGTGTTGGCTACGAATGAGCGATTGTTCCCAAACTTTGCACAGCCTATGGGGGTCTTTCCACGAGAAACATATTACACTTTTGTGTGCCCAGCCCCATGGGAACCCATTTTATTACAGTAAAAATATGCTTAATAAAGTCGGCCTTCTATAAAGCGTCTGTGAAACGAGTACGTTTTAGGCCGCCGTGTTGGCTACGAACGAGCGATTGTTCCCAAACTTTGCACAGACTATGGGGGTCTTTCCACGAGAAACAGATTACACTTTTGTGTGCCCAGCCCCATGGGAACCCATTTTATTACAGTAAAAATATGCTTAATAAAGTCGGCCTTCTATAAAGCGTCTGTGAAACGAGTACGTTTTAGGCCGCCGTGATGGCTACGAACGAGCGATCGTTCCCAAACTTTGCACACACTAGGGGGGTGTTTCCACAAGAAACATATTACACTTTTGTGTGCCCAGCCCCATGGGAACCCATTTTATTACAGTAAAAATATGCTTAATAAAGTCGGCCTTCTATAAAGCCTCTGTGAAACGAGTACGTTTTAGGCCGCCGTGTTGGCTACGAACGAGCAATCGTTCCCAAACTTTGCACAGACTATGGGGGTCTTTCCACGAGAAACATATTGCATTTTTGTGTGCCTAGCCCAATGGGAACCCATTTTATTACAGTAAAAATATGCTTAATAAAGTCGGCCTTCTATAAAGCCTCTGTGAAACGAGTACGTTTTAGGCCGCCGTGTTGGCTGCGAACGAGCGATTGTTCCCAAACTTTGCACAGACTATGGGGGTCTTTCCACGAGAAACAGATTACACTTTTGTGTGCCCAGCCCCATGGGAACCCATTTTATTACAGTAAAAATATGCTTCATATAGTCGGCCTTCTATAAAGCCTCTGTGAAACGAGTACGTTTTAGGCCGCCGTGTTGGCTACGAACGAGCGATTGTTCCCAAACTTTGCACAGACTATGGGGGTCTTTCCACGAGAAACATATTACACTTTTGTGTGCCCAGCCCCATGGGAACCCATTTTATTACAGTAAAAATATGCTTAATAAAGTCGGCCTTCTATAAAGCGTCTGTGAAACGAGTACGTTTTAGGCCGCCGTGTTGGCTACGAACGAGCGATTGTTCCCAAACTTTGCACAAACTATGGGGGTCTTTCCACGAGAAACATATTACACTTTTGTGTGCCCAGCCCCATGGGAACCCATTTTATTACAGTAAAAATATGCTTAATAAAGTCTGCCTTCTATAAAGCCTCTGTGAAACGAGTACGTTTTAGGCCGCCGTGTTGGCTACGAACGAGCGATCGTTCCCAAACTTTGCACACACTAGGGGGGTCTTTCCACAAGTAACATATTACACTTTTGTGTGCCCAGCCCCATGGGAACCCATTTTATTACAGTAAAAATATGCTTAATAAAGTCGGCCTTCTATAAAGCGTCTGTGAAACGAGTACGTTTTAGGCCGCCATGTTGGCTACGAACGAGCGATCGTTCCCAAACTTTGCACACACTAGGGGGGTGTTTCCACAAGAAACATATTACACTTTTGTGTGCCCAGCCCCATGGGAACCCATTTTATTACAGTAAAAATATGCTTAATAAAGTCGGCCTTCTATAAAGCCTCTGTGAAACGAGTACGTTTTAGGCCGCCGTGTTGGCTACGAACGAGCGATTGTTCCCAAACTTTGCACAGACTATGGGGGTCTTTCCACGAGAAACAGATTACACTTTTGTGTGCCCAGCCCCATGGGAACCCATTTTATTACAGTAAAAATATGCTTCATATAGTCGGCCTTCTATAAAGCCTCTGTGAAACGAGTACGTTTTAGGCCGCCGTGTTGGCCACGAACGAGTGATCATTCCCAAACTTTGTACACTCTATCAGGCTCTTTCTACGAGAAACATATTGCAGTTTTGTGTGCCTAGCCCCAGGGTAACCCGTTTTATTACAGTAAAGACACGGTAAATTGACATAGGCCTTTATAAATTTATCACAGTGCGCCGAAAGCCAGTTTATTCTATTAACCAAGTGAACCCATTGACTTCTACTGTCATCCTGCCCAGGAAAGCATGGCATTTCTGCTTGGCACTGCTGCGGTCACGAAGGAGCTGCCGCTAGCATGTCAGGGATCACTTTACCTGATCGAGCTTCCTCACATTCTCTGTCTTACCGCATGGCTGCCTGTCGGTGCATCACAAAATGGGTGGTTTTCATCCCTATATCCCATAACCTAACCTAACCCTAACTAACCTTATTCTAACCTAACCTAACTTCTTAACCTAACCCAACTTCTAAGCTAATAAAAGTCAAAAGTATCAAAAAGACACCAGGCTTACACAAATTAAGATTGTATCAGTTTATTCAACTTTAACTCTAAACATAACCAACTTCTGAACAGAACACATTTCCAAACTAAATACAAGTCACACTGATCAAGAAGACACAACATTTACACACTATAGAGCAAGTTAGACCATAAGAGAAGTATGTTTTTGAGACTAAAAACTCTTAAGACTGATCGATGACAAAGTCAATCAGATAGCTAGAGGATCACATATAGAACATAACATTTTTTAAAAAATCGGACCAGCGGAACCAAAGTTAAAGACGATGGCGTGTTCGCCGTCGGTAGTTTCTATCCTATATCCTGCTCTGACCTGACCTAAGGCTGCCACGGGCCCCCGAAAACACTCCACTCAAACCTACACCAATGGACTCCAAACGCCCCCAAATGCGCTCCTAGCACGGTCCCCCGGGACGCCAGCGGGGCAACCAACCACGCCGGACAGCTGTCAAATTCCGCTACAGCACGGACCACATAGGATGGGGGCCAAGCCCCGTATCTCCGCAAACGTACCTGCCAGAGTCACGGGGCCAACGCTGGTCTTCTCGGAAACCCGCAGGCCCACACCGCCAGCACCTTCAGAACAGCAGCCACCCACAGACAAACATTTTTCCATAGACTGACATTGTATGGACTGCCGCCCAGCGGCGGGGGCTAAGCTATTACCACGTGCTGGTGGTTGGGAGCAGAGGGATTCAAGCCTTTAAGTTGCATTTTTAAAATCTGAAGGGTCCTTACAAATGTAGCTCTTCGTGCGCTCAATTTTGGAACAATTTCTTTAAATATTTACTGGACTCAAGTCTGCTCTGCTCGCAACAGAACGATCTCCTCCTCACAAGCATGGTCCGATACATTTCATGAGATGATAATAATAAAAGGATTGAGTTCATCCCACCCAAAAATTCCTACAAAAACATTTCAGGAGTGATACATGGATATGATACTGATTTCAGTTGCTCAACTGAAATATAAACAGTATTTAAACCGCAAAGGGCTGTTTACAAATCAAATTAAATGCTATTATTGTTGCCCAAAGCTAACGTGCTGCAGGCCTACATGCTGCCAAAATGCGCAGGAAAGAAGAAACGTCGTTCTTGTGAAAAATGCGTTCATTACCACGTCTCCTCTATAGTCGTATTCATGCAAATCTTAAAGGCGTGCAGGTGACTTTTTCCACCACTCAAAACCTACATGCAAATGACTGTTTTCCTTTTTAAGTGCTACATTTCTAATGCTTTCTTTTTCTGTTCATATCGCCCCGTCACATGAAGAACGACGGAATTCTGAGTTCGATGACACCAAGCTTGGCAAAATCGGACAGACCGTTCTAAAGATTGATCTGTGAAACAATCCAGCCAATCAGATTCGATATGCAAATGAGGGTGGAGATAATGAGGGTGAAACTCGTAATTACCTCTATACCTAACCCTAACCCTAACCCTAACCCTAACTAACCCTAACCCTAACCCTAACCTAACCCTAACCCTAACCCTAACCCTAAGCAGTGCATTTCTGCTTGCCACCGCTACGTTCATGAAAGAGCTGCTGCTAGCATGTCATGGGGAGTGGTGCTGGCGTAGTGGGCAAAGCGCATAACTTGTAATCAGAAGGTTGCTGGTTCGACCACCACAGCCACCACTATTGTGTCCTTGAGCAAGACACTTAACTCCAGGTTGCTCCGGGGTGATTGTCCCTGTAATAAAGGCTCTGTAAGTGCTTTGGATAAAAGCGTCTGCTAAATGCATAAATGTAAATGTCAGGGAGTCACTTTACCTGATCGAGCTTCCTCACAGACTCTGTCTGACCGCATGGCTGCCTGTCGGTGCATCACCCGGACGCTCGGCTGCTGTTTTCCTGCACCGTGGCAGCTACAGCTCCAAAACTCGAATGGGGGGCTCAGGGGCGGCCCCATGATGCTTTGAACAAAACAACAAAGTGTTTACAAGTCCTTCTGTTATTTGTTTACATTTAATTCATTTTTGGAAACATTTCTTTAATACAATTAACTGGACTCAAAACATATTCCTCACTCACCATACCCACTTGCCAACTATCATTTAGACAAACTGACACAAACCTTTCTATGTGAAACAGACATAATACTAATTAAATAATGAGCCCGAGAGGGGAAACTTTACCATTCTTGTTTAAAAGATAGTTTAAAAGTATCAGATGACTCTTGTAGTGCATTCAAAGTCTCAAGTTCACTCTCATGTTCATAAAGTACAGCATACCAAGTATATAAATGAAACAATCCAGCCAATCAGATTCAATATGCAAATGAGGGTGGAGATAATGAGGGCGAAACTCGTAATTACCTCTATACCTACAGATTTTTTGCTATATTTACTTGGGTTCATTTCTTTCATTTGTTATTAATAGTCTTACAGTAGGAATCAAATATAGCAGTCTGTTTTGGACTTTACAGAGTAGAATATGAAGTTGCTGTAAATGACCACCAGATGGAGACTTGATGCTGTTCTACTTTACCATTCTTGTTTAAAAGATAGTTTAAAAGTATCCGATGACTCTTGTAGTGCATTCAAAGTCTCAAGTTCACTCATGTTCATTAAATACTGCATACCAAATATATAAATGCAACAAAAAATGAGGGTGGAGATAATGAGGGTGAAAGTCATTTTTACCTCTATACCTACCTACCTACAGAGTTTTCAACCCCAGAGGGCTAGGGGTTAGGGTCATCTAGCGATTTAACCCCAACTAACCCCAGCGGACCGGGGTTAGCCCTATTGGACTGATGGAAAATAACACTTTCCCACTTACAACTTTAAACCTATGCAATATTGGATGATGTTTATTTTCTCAACAATAAAACATCCTTCTGTTATTTGTTTTTTATTTATTTCATTTTTGGAAACATTTTGGACAGACAGACGATAGACAGATAGACAGATAGATAGGTAGACAGATAGATAGACAGACAATTAGATGGATGGATGGATGGATGGATGGATGATGCATGGACAATTAGATAGATAGATAGATAGATAGATAGATAGATAGATAGATAGATAGATAGATAGATAGATAGATAGATAGATAGATAGATAGATAGATAGATAGATAGATAGACAATTAGATGGATGGACAATTAGGTAGGTAGATAGATAGACAATTAGATGGATGGATGGATGGATGGACAATTAGGTAGCTAGACCGACAAACAGACAGACAGACAGACAGAAAAAAAGACAGACAGTCAGACAGATAGTTAGTTAGATAGACAGAAAGATAGATTTATGACTAAAAGATACAAATATATACACACATACACACATACACTGTATGAGCCATATTCATTCTGTATTAATTTATGTAATTCTATCCTGTGTCACTAGGGGGCTGTATGTGTTTTGTAGCTCAGGTGATCTTAGGTCAGCTGGGTATGGTATTTTACCTAGAAGGAACCCAGACACAGGTGTTGCTAATGGGGGTAGCAAACAGTTTTTTGATTGTGCTTTAGTGTCTAGCCTGTGTTGGTGAGTAATTCAGTTCGGTGGTTTTAGTTACATGCATTATGAGTTAAGATATTGCCATTGTATGATACGAAGGAAAATAAACTTGCTAGATAATAGTAACAAAAGGAAAATCTCTGTCTGAAATGTGTAAGGCTGCACGGGCACACGTCTAAACATTATCCGCTATATTAGCAACCAGTACTAGACTGCGTTTAGGACTTAGTCAGTACATATTGAGAACTGCACTGTGCAAAACTACTAAAAAGTGGAATTTTTAACACAGAATCACAGACAGTTTCAATGCTGAGCCTTTAGGGGGCATCCACATAAGAACAGCCGTTCATTTGAAATATGAATGATTTTACAAATACTTGCAAAAGAAATCTAACAGGAAAAATACAAACTATGTTCCTGTTCATACCGTACAATGATTTTGAACGTAAGAAATGCTGCTTAAAATCTTCATTTTACAGCAATGTTTTTAAAACATGCAGATTTTTGTATGTATGTATGTATGTATGTATGTATGTGTGTGTGTGTGTGTGTGTGTGTGTGTGTGTGTGTGTGTGTGTGCAGCCTTTGCTGTGATTGTCTGTCTCTCATCCGTGTCTAGAAAAGCACTTCATAAATTAAATGAATTATTAATGTGATTATTATTATGGTTATTCTTGTTATTATCCTTATTATTCCATCAATAAAACTTTCCTCGTGTAATTGTATAATTCCACCTGAATTATTCACTTTAATACTATGCTTGCAAAATTCAGAATGACATAAATTATTTCTGCAACAGTACACCTCAGATGTAAAAAACTCTTATCATTTGTGAGCCCTTTTCCATAGACTCACATTGTATAGACTGCCACCCAGTGGGGTTAAACAATAATGGGCCTATGTGAAACGAGTACGTTTTAGGCTGCCGTGTTGGCTACAAATGAGCGATCATTCCCAAACTTTGCACAGACTATGGGGGTCTTTCCATGGGAAACATATTACACTTTTGTGTGCCCAGCCCCATGGGAACCCATTTTATTACAGTAAAAATATGCTTAATATAGTGGGCCTTCTATAAAGCCTCTGTGAAATGAGTACGTTTTAGGCCACCGTGTTGGCTATAAACGAGCGATCGTTCCCAAACTTTGCACAGACTATGGGGGTCTTTCCACGAGAAACATATTACACATTTGTGTACCTAGGCCAAGGAGAACCCATTTTATTACAGTAAAAATATGCTTAATATAGTCGGCCTTCTATAAAGCCTCTGTGAAACGAGTACGTTTTAGGCTGCCGTGTTGGCTACGAGCGATCGTTCCCAAACTTTGCACAGACTATGGGGGTCTTTCCACGAGAAACATATTACACTTTTGTGTGCCTAGCCCCAGGGGAACCCATTTTATTACAGTAAAAATATGCTTAATATAGTCGGCCTTCTATAAAGCCTCTGTGAAACGAGTACGTTTTAGGCCGCCGTGTTGGCTACGAACGAGCGATCGTTCCCAAACTTTGCACAAACTATGGGGGTCTTTCCACGAGAAACATATTACATTTTTGTGTGCCCAGCCCCAGGGGAACACATTTTATTACAGTAAAAATATGCTTAATATAGTCGGCCTTCTATAAAGCCTCTGTGAAACGAGTACGTTTTAGGCCGCCGTGTTGGCTACGAATGAGAGATCGTTCCCAAACTTTGCACAGACTATGGGGGTCTTTCCACAAGAAACATATTACACTTTTGTGTGCCCAGCCCCATGGGAACCCATTTTATTACAGTAAAAATATGCTTAATATAGTCGGCCTTCTATAAAGCCTCTGTGAAACGAGTACGTTTTAGGCCGCCATGTTGGCTACGAACGAGCGATCGTTCCCAAACTTTGCACAGACTATGGGGGTCTTTCCACGAGAAACATATTACACTTTTGTGTGCCCAGCCTCAGGGGAACCCATTTTATTACAGTAAAAATATGGTTAATATAGTTGGGACTCTAAGCCTCTGTGAAATGAGTACGTTTTAGGCCGCCGTGTTGGCTACGAACGAGTGATCGTTCCCAAGCTTTGCACACTCTATCGGGCTCTTTCCACAGGATACATATTACAATTTTGTGTGCCCAGCCCCAGGGGAACCAATTTTATTACAGTTAAAAATGTGGTTAATATAGTTGGGACTCTAAGCCTCTGTGAAATGAGTACGTTTTAGACCACCGTGTTTGCTACGAATGACTGATCATTCCCAAACTTTGCACACTCTATCGGGCTCTTTCCACGGGACGCATATTACAATTTTGTGTACCCAGCCCCAGGGGAACCCATTTTATTACAGTAAAAATATGGTTAATATAGTTGGGACTCTATTAAGCCTCTGTGAAACGAGTACGTTTTAGGCCGCCGTGTTGGCTACAAATGAGTGATCGTTCCCAAACTTTGCACACTCTATCGGGCTCTTTCCACGGGACGCATATTACAATTTTGTGTACCCAGCCCCAGGGGAACCCATTTTATTACAGTAAAACTATGGTTAATGTAGTTGGGACTCTATTAAGCCTCTGTGAAATGAGTACGTTTTAGACTGCCGTGTTGGCTACGAATGAGTGATCATTCCCAAAATTTGCACACTCTATCGGGGTCTTTCCACGGGACACATATTACAATTTTTTGTGCCTAGCCCCAGGGTAACCCGTTTTATTACAGTAAAAATATGGTTAATGTAGTTGGGACTCTATTAAGCCTCTGTGAAATGAGTACGTTTTAGGCGCCGTGTTGGCTACGAACGACTGATCGTTCCCAAACTTTGCACACTCTATCGGGCTCTTTCCACGGGACACATATTACAGATTTGTGTGCCTAGCCCCATGGTAACCCGTTTTATTACAGTAAAAACACGGTAAATTGACATAGGCCTTTATAAAATTATCACAGCGCGCCGAAAGCCAGTTTATTCTATTATCCAAGAGAACCCATTGACTTCTACTGTCATCCTGCCCAGGAAAGCATGGCATTTCTGCTTGGCACCGCTGCGGTCACGAAAGAGCTGCCGCTAGCATGTCAGGGATCACTTTCCTGATCGAGCTTCCTCACAGTCTGTGTCTGACCGCACGGGTGCCTGTCGGTGCATCACAAAATGGGTGGTTTTCATCCCTATATCCCATAACCTAACCTAACCCTAACTAACCATATCCTAACCTAACCTAACTTCTTAACCTAACCCTAACTCCTAACCCTATAATGATAATAAAAAGTTTAAACATTATTTAAAAGCTTAATTAGTTACAGACAGACACACAAACAGACAGAGAAACAAATAGACATACAGACAGAGAGATACAGACAGACACACAGGCAGACAGACAGACTGATAGATAGATGGATGGACGGATAGTTAGACAGACAGACAGATAGTTAGATAGACAGACAGACAGACAGACAGACAGATAGTTAGACAGACAGACAGACAGACAGCAAGTTAGATAGATAGACAGATAGTTAGATAGATAGAAAGATAGATTTACGACTTACAGATATTACACCGCACGGCTGCCTGTCGGTGCATCACAAAATGGGTGGTTTTTATCCCTATATCCCATAACCTAACCTAACCCTAACCTAACCCTGCCATGTCAAACTCATTTGACTTTCTTCAGGGGAACACAAAAAGATTTTTGATGGATATATGGTGTGTTTGTCCATAAAATGGAAGTAAGTGAGGTTAAAGATTTTCAAGATCCATATGACTTGAGTGGAAAGTTTGGTTTGTGTTCCACAAAAGACAGAAAGTCATAAGAGTTTGATAAGATAAGGGGTGAGAAGCCCAAATGACAAGAGAAATAGCATTTTTGGGTGAACTACTAAAATCATTGATTAAGATGAAAAGTGAACTTAAACCATCAACACTCAGCTAATGTAAGCTGGTTTCTCTTTAAGACAAAGGGGTTCAATGAGACAATTGCATTTACTTGTTGGTGTTACCTGTTGCCTGCTGAGTTTCTGCCACGTGAGTGATGCCTGAGGAGCGGTTGAAGATGAACTCTCTCTCTCTGGTGAAAAATCTGCAGGAATTCTTCGCCACTGCCATTTTCCCATGAGAAAAGTATAGTGTAAGCGCCACATACAGAATATTAATCATTGTCATTGACAACTTCAATGTTGTTTAAGGCAAGCAGCATACACAACAGTGAAACTCATTACAGAGACTGAAATGTTTGCTTCACGTGATATTGATGTATGTATTCATGTCGTCTCAAACACTAACTGAGGCACAATATAAAAGCATAACCTAAACGCTCAGACGGTTCATAAAGCAGCTTTAGTGAGAGAGAACATTTAGCATTAAAACTGTAGATGCAATTGATGAAGAATATAAACGACACTCAGAAAATGTTAGCTGGTTTCAAGATTTATAAATTTGAAGTTTGTCTAAAACATTTTAAAATGGTATAGAAATTTGATTAATTTACTGGAATTACCTGTTGTTTGTTGAGTTTGAGGTTTTGTAGGTGAAGGCCCTGAGCTGCGGTTGAAGATGAAGAGTATCTGCTGGTGAAAAAATTTGCAGTTTGTGTTTGTTCGACTGTGAAGATGTACACATCTCATGCAGACAAACGTTTAATATACTGTAGATTTGCAAATGAAACGTAACGTAAGTTAACGTCTTAAAGTGAATAGAAACTTAAATTCACAGAAAATTTATATAAATGCTTCTTTATTATGAGTACAGCATAATCTCTATCTTGTCACACATATAGCCTATAATTAAGGAAAGTTGACATCATTACATTTTCAGTCAAATCTGTTTATTTTATTGAACAATATTTGCTGAAGTAAGGAATATTTTTTTTTAGACTGGTTAAGGGGTAAAATATGTTTCAGGTGAATATTACTTAACAACAGAGAGTGTAACAAATAAAACATAGTGGAAGTATGTTCATGACTTGATTGTATTACCATGTTATCAACGTATAAAGATGATCCAGTCTACAACTGAGTCGTTCACAGCAGTTCTCGAGTCACCAGTACACTGAACTGAGAATCACCTCTTTCAGACATCAGTGGGCATCAGTGATCGTGAATTGAGGACTTGAATGAGGGGGCGAAATGTTTCAGTCGAGAGATGTAAACAAATTTTACTATAGAGTATTGTGCATGCAGATTATATCTGAAGTTGTGATGAGCTGGATCATGATTTCTGTAAAAAAGGTTGAGATGTTTAATTCACTTTTTATGCTTTAACCATGTGTAGAACAGTGTCAGTATTGGGTGCTTAAGGTGCAAAACTTTTATGTAGGATGTAAGATCACTGAATGAAACACTTATGACAATAAACATCCTTATTATTATAACTTAAATAAAATGACAATCAGCAATATGCCCTTATATATGGCTTTATATGAATATGTTTTGTGTTTGTTCTACGACACCGGTGTATTAGCATTATATATTGATGTCATTATGTGATGACGTAAATGTTCAACCAACGTTTTTTTCAACCAGTTCATTGAAATTAATCATCCGAAAGAACCGGTTCACAGAAAATTAGTGGACTGGCCATCGAGAGCACCGGGCATTTTCCCGGTGGGCTTCTGGGTAATTAGAGCCGGCCCGTCCTACAGGCAAAATAGACTCCATAGACTTGGGCTCCAACATACATGCACAAAACCCATTTTACAACA
Organism: Moxostoma hubbsi; assembly: GCA_032164185.1. Lineage (NCBI taxonomy): Eukaryota > Metazoa > Chordata > Actinopteri > Cypriniformes > Catostomidae > Moxostoma > Moxostoma hubbsi. The sequence goes on from JAVLUX010000013.1 coordinate 114,099, forward strand.
ATTATTCAATGATATCTGTAAGATAAAAACAATTTAAAGTGTTTTATTTTGAATTTTTTTTATTTTATTTTGAATGTTGTAGCACATTTCCATCTGTGTGCATTATCTGCGTACCTCGTGTGGACCACATTTTTGGACATACAAATCACAATAATGCTGACAACCAAAGGCAACATATTAAGTATAAAATGAGCTTGAATAATCACAAAATTACAAATAACTGCAAGTTACAACAAATAAAATAACAGCCGTGTAAATAAAATCGGCAAAAAGTAAAGCTATAAGCAGTACATATTCATTTGCATAATTTATTCATACCACAAAGCATTAGTGGGAGCTGAAGTGCAGCTTGCTAAATAATGGTCACACCTCATAAAAATGCAGAAAATAAGTCATGAAAAATATTACTTTGTGGCTATTTAAGTCTTTGTGGCTCATGTATTTTAAAGGATAGCAGAAACAGCGCTGGCTTTTCACTTCTTCTCAAGAATAATCTGGAGATGGAATAGATGGAATAGTGAAGATATAAAGATGCAACAAACTCAGAGTTTATGAGCAAAGAGTGAAAATATGAGCAAAATATCTGCAAAGATCTACACTTTAAGAGGTATGTTTATTTTGATTTGCATATACTGTATATATGAACATATTCTGGCCAACTTTGTTTTCATTAATTTTTTTTTAAATAAACATTTACACAGTTATGTGAGTTATTGATATGACATTTTAAGCATTGTCATCAGTGTCTTGGAGTGTGACACTTTCTTCATCAAACTATTTAAATCTATTTAATTATTTAAAAAAATAATGACTATATATACATAAATAATATAGTATTATTATACTTGTTGTTTCCACAAACTCATATTAACTAAGACAATAGTTTATTTGCACTTCTAAAAGTTGAAAGGTGATTAAGATCTTTAGAAATTTTGAAGAAATGCTGACTTGTCACAGAACCTAAAATACACACTTTCCCTTGTACTTTCATGTACATTTTACCCTAACATCTGAATGGACATGTTATTTGTCTGAGCTATAAAGTGCTTATATTAGTGCTTTCTCTTAAAAATACACTCATCACATTTACAGTGATTTTATATGTTTTAAAGCTGTGACAATTTTTGCACTGTGGACCCATTGTCATTACTAGCAGTCAGTAAAAATGTCTTTTGTTTTTTTTTTCTACACAAAAATTTGAAATTGAGTAGGAAAATGAAATCAATGAGCCGGTGTGTCATGGTGTGATGTGTTGTGGGCTGGGTTTGGTGGCCCGCTCTGGGCCAGTATGTCCAGGGCCTCTTTTTAGTCCCAGTCCACCCCTGTCTGTGTGCGCGTTTGTGTGTGTGCGCGTTTGTGTGTGTGCGCGTTTGTGTGAGTGTGTGTGTGTGTGTGTGTGTGTGTGTGTGTGCGCGTGTGTATTTATCACTTTGTGGGGACCAAATGTCCCCATAAGGATAGTAAAACCCACAATTTTTGACGTTGTGGGGACATTTTGTCTGTCCCCATGAGGAAAACAGCTTTTAAATCATACTATATGATGTTTTATTGAAAATGTAAAAATGCAGAAAGTTTTCTGTGAGGGTTAGGTTTAAGGGATAGAAGCTATAGTTTGTACAATATAAAAAACATTATATCTATGGAAAGTCCCCATAAAACATGGAAACCCAACGTGTGTGTGTCTGTATGAACTGAAGGTCTCATGAAGAGAGAGGACGATGACACAGGAAGTTTTTAGGGAAGCTCTCCAGTTGTACTTCTGTAGACAAATGGCTCTGCTCTCATCAGCTGATCTGTTGTATGCTTAGAGTAATATTTGGAGCAATATTTACAGAGCCACAATGTAACACTTTTGGTTTACTTTAAGTCAAGTCATTTATATTTGTACAGTACAACGCTTTTCAAAATGCACATTGTTTTAAAGAAGCCGTACAAATGTAATTGACACATTGGGTATCAACTGCCCCGGAGCTGAAAAGTACCTTATCGATGCAGTATTAGAATATTGAGCACTGTTTCTTCCCTCTGAAATAATTTTATGCTAATATAATCAGTCAGTCTAACAGTCATCCATCTTATTCAGGCTGTCAAGGAGACGTTGTGAGGGGTTAATTAGCTCGTCCTCTTCATCCTTTTCATGAGCACTTCAAAAGAGCAGGACTGTGGCAGGTCAATACTATTGTTTCATCAGCCTTTTCAAATGGACAGTAGAGAAATGAAGAGAGAAAGGAGTGTGTGCTTGTGCTCCTGGGGTGAAGGAAGAGAAACCATCTGTAGACCTTCAAAAAAACAATTCCTTTATATGTTATGTGGATCATCACAGGAACTTTTGCCCTAAACACATTGCACTGCACTACACTCATGCAGTTCACTTGAATGGACACCATACAATATTAAATATCAATGCAATGCTGCAGTAATTGTATGAAAGTTTTATGTAACCGAATATTCCAGATTGTAGAAAGCTAATGCAAAAGTTACAAAAATATCACTGAATAACCTCATATAGAAATAGACATTTTATTGCTACTTAAGAAAATATTTTATTGATGATTTAATCTTGTTATTTAATTTATTTAGTGTAAATGTGTAATATTATGATTTGTTATTTTACACTGCACTAGTTACCACAGCTGTTAAGGAGTATTCACCTGCTGCTGAGCCAGGAACAAAAACAAATAGTTCCTTTTTTTTTACCCAATTATTTTGTCTCATGTAAAGTGCATTTTCTTATGTTGTTTGATCTTTTTAAATAAGCTTTTATTTTGGCAGTTATCAGCATGTTGGTGCACATGATGTAAACGTGCTCATGGATGCTAACGGTGCTGTCCAGGTCTATATTTCCCATCACTTTGTGTTCAAGTGCCATTTAATGGCAGTGAGCAGAGCTGAGGTTTTCAGTCCAGACAACTGGTCTTCATCTAAAACTAGTCTGACAGGGGGAGGTGTCTCAACAGGATGATAGGTAGCCCCGCTTGCTTTTCCCCTCTCAATGAGGGCCGGGGCTCAATTAGCATTTCACAAGTCCCCTTTTCCTTTTCTTTTGCAACCTTCCCCGCGGTGCCTGTGCTTCTTGCTGGGATTGTCCTGTTTGTGGCCCTTGTTGCCGTTGGCAGGGTGACAGTATTCGAGTGTGCAAACTTGTGCTATTGTCCCCAAGCCAGAAGGCGCCATGGAGACCCACTAATATGACACAGGAAAATGTTTGCTGATGGCGAATCTATGGGCTTTGTCTAACTCTTTCTCTTTCACGACGACTCGATTTAAGTCTCCAAATGTTTGACTACAAATGTGAGAGTGCTATCTGGCTCCTCTGCCTTTGTCCCATAAGGTTTGAATGAGTAATTCAGCTTTTGTGTCGCTCGATTGAGGGGGAAAACAGAAAGACAAGATTCTTGAGCGCTCAAGGCCCCTTTCCATGGTTATGTGCACATCTCTTAGTGCCCCCTCCTTCTCTATTCCTGCTTCTCCCAACATCACTCTAAGGTAAAGAAGAGAACTTAAGATCAGAATGGTCAAAAGTGACCCGAAACAAGGCCTGAAAGCTCACATTATCCTGCTGTAGACAAGCATGGCAGCTTACAGACGACACACTCTGTTTCTTTGGCATATCTTTAGAACTTTAACTCTGACAAATCAAAATCAGATTTTGCCTAAAACAATCCGGCGAGCGTGGAGAGGATAAGACAACCGTCTCTATGAAGAAATATTGCATCTGGTCTATTTTCCCTAGGGGATTTCCATGACAACAATTTGGGATGGTGAAGAATTCAGCACCGGGGTTCTCGGTGGCTCATTGGGGTGCATTGTGAGGAAAGTGAGGTCGCTGATTGGTTCGAGAAAAGCACCATATCTACACCGAGTCTATATTCATTCAGATTCTTTGAGTGCTTTGACTATTGTAGATGCCAGGCATGCTGAACATCACTTCAAGAGCTTCTCTCTGCAAATATGGACAAGACTTGCTTCTTGAGATGTGAAATACTTCTAATTCTTTATTCTGACATTTGAAATTTTGACAATTTTACTCTACAAATGGAAGAAAAACCTTCACAGGGGTGTAAATTTCACATGTAAATGCATCAATTGCAAAAGACAGAGTGAAGTTTGTTCATATTGAATGGACGAGATGGCAAACTCTGACAGCGAAGTGAAAACACTTCTGAACTTTGTCAATTTGGCTTCAAGCGACATCAAGGCAGCACTTGACAGATCAGCACCCTGCAGAAGATCTGTAGACCATCGAAAGTACCTGCAGAAACAACTGAAGCGATTCTCACAGAAATACTCCAAGATTCCTCGCTGCCATTCGCACAGAACCAATGACTCTTTGACTTTCCCTAGAACAACACAGGATAAAGCTGTTGTATTCAGGCATGAGGGTGTTCATGAAAACTTCCGCCGACTGGCTGACAGAAGAGAGTTGAACTTTACAGAGGAACATCTACACGTGGATTTGAACCCAAATGTGGAGGATGAAGCGCGGTCGGGTCAAGTGCCCATGCGCAAACGGCAACTTCCCGCGTCCTTCTGGAAGGAGCCTCAGTCCTCACCGGGCAGCCGAGAGCGTTTGGAGCATTTTCTTAAAAACGATAGTAATGTTACCGTCAGAGCTCCAGTCATTAATGGTGAGAAAAGAAAAATGGCTTATGAGGAATTGAACCCAAACCTGTTGTCTGGTGATATGGATCCACGGAGGAATGTGATGTGCACGTGCTGCCCTCTTCAGTACCGGGGGAGTCACGCGCTTTATGGCCGTTTTATCATCCCTCACATGGACAAAACGACTGAGATGAATATCGAAATATCGCACAACATTACCAACGGACTTCACAATAACAGCACACATGTGATTGTCAAGCCAATTCCCACTAAACCAGCTGTATCTCCCTCCATTTTCAGTGTGTTCGGGTTTTAGTGTTCATGTCAGATTACTAACTCAAAACTTTGTCAGTCTTGTTTTAGCCTATATCATGCTCACATAGTGGACATATTTTTATAGCTTATTTAATGGGCAGGTTTTAATTAGCGATCACTTTTAAGCACTTAAAATGTAACAGTAATAAGTTGTATTGCGAGGACTTGATTTTAAGTTGTTGTAGGCTTTTGAGAAGATAATTTTCTTTCAGACAGTGAGTTGAGTTTCTATGATCTTAAACAGGCTTTTAATTTTATTTTCAAGCACCCATATATTATGTTGTTTTTAGTTTTAACTGCAGTTTTATATTAGCACAACATGTCATAAGTTTACACAGAAACAGATAATCTTCTGTACCATATCAGACTGTCTTTGGTGCATTTATATAAATCACATTTTTAATCACATTTACGTGTTCCAACATGGCACATTCTCGATACAGAAGTCTGATACATGGCAATAGATGCAAAACACATACACACAATACATGAAATACATGTTCATAGATGTATTTTTTACTGAAATAAAACTTGTACATATATGTTACATATATTTCAAAATACTACAAAAAATGCCATGTTTTCTAAATACTAGTGGAATTTGAATATGTAAAAATAAGATCAAATATATGAACTGTAATTCAGTCTATATTTTCATATATGGTCATTTATCAGACTTCTGTGTGGGCATCTTTTTATAGTGAATGTAAATATTTATTTATTATTTTTAGTTTTGATGTTTTTTGTTCATTAGTAAGTCTGATCATAATACAGGTCTTGTGCATTAGCTCATTAAAAATATAATTACCAGTCCCCACACACTGAACACTTTTACTGCTTCACATTATACCATCTGTGATCATCATTTATGATCTTTATTTATAATTTTTTTTTATGACACATAAACCAGTTTAAGAAATAATAAATACAGTCAAACAATCAATGATAAACTTCAGCACATGTATTCATACTGTTCACAGTAAAGTACCTCTAGTGTGTTTTTACATGTTGATAATCAAACTACAGAATCTTAAAAAAAACAAAACAAATCAAAAAAAAAAAAAAAAACAGATTGCGATAAGTTACGAAACAAGTTATAAATAAGCAAACACAACATATATGGCACAAAACCTCATAAACACCAGTCATGACATATCTAATGCAGTATTCATGATTTTGTTCTAGTTTTATTTGAATTCAACTCATGTTGATGCACTGGACTGTGTTTATCCATGTAAACATAAGTCTGGTTTCAGTGTGTGATTTGAGCCGGTCTCGTTGATGGTTTTGGATGTCAGGTAACGCAGCACTCTGTCAGGCAGTGGAAGTGTGTTTACAGACATCAGTCTTTCACTTCCCACATGTTCTCGGATCTTCAGTCGACAGAGATGCATCAGGAGTCGAGGTGACACTGTGAAAATACAAAACTGTCATGTTAAATCTGATTAGAACTGTAGCAACAGCATTATTTATTATAACGCCAATTACCATATCATTACCATAAAACATTCTGGCCTTCAAAAGCAAATGTGTTCACTCACACATTGTGTAATGGAAATGTAAAATATGTCAGGCATAATGTACAGTCAGCCAGTCGTTATAGCAAAACAAACCCTGACAGAACGTGATGTGAAGTGGAGGACAAAAATGGCCATCTGACTGCTCATTATCCAGTTTATTACAAGACTACGTGCCAAATAAATGCACATGAAAGATTGATTTGAAATTGTTTTATTATTTTACTTGTAGAGATCGCACAGTGATACAAGAAGTACTAAAGATGACCAGATGACCACTCTGATATGACTTTTATCACCAGATGTGCGGTTGTTATTCAGAAATATCATGATGCAAATGACCAATCAGAATGATGTATTACAGAGAGCTGTGTAATAATTTAATAAATAAATAATTATTTAAATTATTTAATGAATTATTAAATATATATTTTTTTTTTTATTTAATAGAGAAATACAAAAAATAAACAATAATTTGGAGGCCAAAAGGAAATGATGAAAACTTAATTAACAAAGATTGTATCCTCATTGAAAATGGCTTTTTATTTATATATTTTCTGTTTTCAAAATGAAAGAAAATGTGAAAGATAAAATATAATTTCTATCTAAAACATTTTGCAACAAAATTCTGAATAACATCTGAATAATTCTGGGCCAAAGTGATAATAAATGTGACACCTGTCCCATACTTTAGATTTAGAGTCAACTGGTAAATGTGTTGTGATTCATATTGTAAATCCATGTGATTAAAACTGATACTCACAAGTTTTCTCTTGAATGGTTGGCCACTCTTGTTTCCTCTGCAGAAGTTCAGTGATTCTGCTGCACAGTTGAACATTTCCTACATAATCCAGCAGCAGATCGATGACAGAACCGGCCGAATGACTCCAGCAGGATGACGAGATCCATTCACAAAACTGAAATTGAAAGAGGCAACAGTGCTCAACAAGATGCTCTTCAAACACTATAATTTATTCATAAATCTGCAAACACGTTAATACTGAAGCCGTGCCTTCAACTTTGGTTTAGAGCAGATCACATCTCTTGAGGACACTGCTGCAGTGTGACTGTGGTGTTTATGGCATGTAAAACAGGCATGAGCATCACAGCCATTGTCCAGAAGATACTGCAGAACATCCATGTGGTGAGTGTACAACAAAACTCCTGGAAACTCTGAGCTCTGGTCTGGTGAGTGAGCGTTGACATCAGCTCCAGATTCTACCAACATGGTGACGGTCCTCAAACAGCCCTGTCGTACAGCTAACAGTAGCGGTCTGAGCGGGTCAGTGTTCGGATCCGCACCAGCCTTCAGCAGGATCTCAGTGGCCTGCACGTTTCTGGCAGCAATGGCGCAGTATAGAGGTGTGACGCGACAGTCGTGGAAGGCAGCTGAGCATTCAGTTGACAGTTTGGCGTTGACGTCACAGCCGGACTCAATGAGTAGACTCATGATGTTCAGCTGGTCGTGTTCAGCTGCCACATGAAGAGGTGTGATGCCGCTCTGACTAATCCTCGCCCGACTCGTCACAGGGAGCAATAAAGACACAATCCTAGAGAAGACAAGGAAGAATTGTAAGCTGTATCCTTACTGGCCATCAAATTCTGACATCATTCACTCACCCTCATGTAGTTCCTAACCTTTCTTTCTTCTGATAATCAACATGAGAGTGAGTGAATGAGAAAATAAGCCTTTCATCTTACAAATCCATCATTTCAGTAGCATCTTCTAAAGACACACTAGCAATGAATTTAGCAAAGAGATGAATTAATCAGGGTCCTAAATGAACTTTTTTAGGAAGCCTCTCACTCGCTGTGAAATGACTCCTGTCACAAAAATAACTTTTTGTTCCTCATAGATTTGTTTTGGTGCCTTCCTATCAGGAATATGTTGCCACATAGAATCCACGCTGAATGTTTATGTTACAGCAATAAAACACGGATTTGTATTTTGTCATAAAGTGTTTTTTTCATTACTAAACAACTGATGGTCAATTGTTACCAGTGTTGATGAAGCTACTTCTCAAGTGACAAACTACTCATAACAGTCCAGATACTTTTTTAAAAACTAGCTAACTACATTGCAGCTTTTTAAAGAAGAAAATATTTGGTATGTATAGTATAACAATCTGATGATAATTTTTAATTGGATATAATTCCATCAGAATCTGATAGCAGAGTTCAATAAGATCATCTGATAATTATATATTTAATTAGGATGACATTCCCTTATGAAAATTAACCATGTTTTACAGTTTAAGCATAATATTTGTAGAATAACCATAGTTACCACAAACTCAACCGTGGTAAATTTTGATATGAATGTCATCCTAATGACATGGTTACTACAATATTACTATAGTAAACCATGGTTAATTTTTTTAAGGGTTAAACAGACAGGGTGACAACATTAAATTGAATGATAGTATGTATTCAGTCTACATGAATAGAACTAGAAAACACCCTATTTTATATAACTGAATCGAAATATAGTGATAAGCTGGAGCAACAGTAAATATTTAAGGAAAAGACCTTTAAGGATGTGCGGGCGCAGGTGAATCAGTGAATCATTTACATAAACAATCCTAGTTCCCAATCGTTTATTTTACATGTACTGTCGAAACGATTCACTTAAGAGATGAATTTTTCCCAGCACTACATAGAGAGGACGTACAGCTGAGTGTGTTTGATTACTCGCTCGACTCCAATACTGCGTACACTAATGTGACTATAATGTGACAAATGAAGCGTTTTGTGACTCTACAGCGCTACTCACTGGGAAATGAAGCTCGTAACAGGAACATCAACACTTTTGTGAAAAACTTTTGTAATGACACACTATTGAAACATGTACTTAAGTAGTGTTGCTATTTTTAGTTAGTTATTCCTCAACACTGAATGGCAGATTTCACAGTGCTTTTCTTTAGTAGATCTTTGAATCAGTTTGATTTGATTATGTTAGATATAAAACATCTCAGGATCATAGCAACAGTCTTACATTGTCATTTCCTCATGTGTTGTGCTGCAAATTCTAATAATGTTTCCAATCTACTGACCAGTAACTTTGTTTTGTTTACTCTCATTTGGCTCCTGGCAAGGGTTAATTGTGGACTGTAATAGTGAGAAATAACACTGTTGTTGTTGATGGTAGGTGTCAGCTGCAGCACGCTCGTCTCTTCACACACTTCTACTGCAGCTGTTACAGCAGATCATCACACCACAACATTAGGGCCACAAGGGGGACTAGCTGACTATGTGCTAACTAGATAAGATATACATTAAATATGATTAAGACAATAAAAAAGACATACAAATATTACTGTTACTGCAAAGTTTCTAAAGCTGACTTTTACAGTTTTATCTATTGACAGCCATCATTTTGAACATTACAAAATTACAACCAAATCCACATAGTCTTATTTTGCTTTCTAAGTGTTCATCTCTTGAAATATATATATATATATATATATATATATATATATATATATATATATATTGTCCACTTAAATTTTAATTTTTTTTAATTTAAATTAGTGCAATGACATTGTAAAAGCCTATTATTTAATTCTGGAAACTACATGTTGTATTTGTAATATCAGGCTTAATATGTTTCTCACAAAGTTCAACTGGGTCTTCACAACATGTAGTTGCCTTTATATTTTAGGAGGGGGTTTATTATATTTTGTGGCATCAAACCGCTACTCTCCACCATACAAATCATTGATTTTTTTCTTGATGAAACTCTTACTGTTTGTGTCCGTGTTGTGTGGCGACGTGCAGCGGCAGCAGTCCTGCACTGGAGGTTTGGTTGGCATCTGCGTGATGTTTGAGCAAAAGCTTCACTGTTTCTCCATGACCATGTTTACAGGCTTCAATTAATGCTGTATTCCTGTCACATGACTGCACATTCACATCAGCTCCTGACAGGCGTAAACACAACTATTGTTGCTTGGTTTTGTCAAAATTTCAGTTGACAAAAACATGTTATTAAAACTGTAGAATGTCTATTATTATCTATTATCATCTCAAACTCATATGACTTTCTTTGTTCTGCGAAACAAAAATGAAGATATTTTGATGAATATATGATGTGAATATATCCACACAAGTCAACACTTTCAAGTTCTAAACGACATCATAAAGGTAATCCGTGGTTCAATCCATGTCTTCTGAGACGAGTTATTTCACTATGATGCTGCATACTGTTGAAAGGTCCTCAATACTGCCATTATCGTGTTCATTATCAATCTTTTGACAGCTGAAAAAAAACCTCACCCCATGACATTTTAACTTGTGTTTCAAAATAAGCCATCTGGCCGTGAAAACCAAAACCTGCAACTCTGTGTTTGGTTCATGTACAGCGTTCTGCGCATGCGTCAAGTGAGAGGAAGTGTAATTCAGCTTCTCTCATGAAGGACACTGCAGAAGTCAAGATTTATAATGAAACATTTTTTTTATAATTTGGTCTGTTCTCACCAAAACGAATTGTATCACTTCAGAAGACATGGATTAAACGATTACGTTTATGATGCCTTTATCTCCTTTTTAGAGCTGTTTTGCAGAAGAAAGAAAGTCATATGAGTTTGAGACGTCATGAGGGTGAGTAAATGATGAGGGCAAATAACTATTCCTTTACAGTAAATATTTAGACATATTCACAGATCACTGTATAACTGAATTAAATACATGATGAATTCTCTTCAGCTGCAGCATACTTGTGTGAGATTCAGATAAACTCTGATAAACCAACGATCTCAAAAACCAAAGCATGCACATTTGAACTCTTCAAGCAGCCCATCAATAAACAGAAGGTTCTGTACCATTCCTGATCAGGTGTGTGAGAGTTTCTGTGCGTCTGTGTCGGGCAGCCTCTATTAAGGGTGTGATTCCATCTGCGCTCCTGACATCTACGGAAGCGCCCGCCTGCAGAAGTGTCTCACAGAGGTCTGTGTTGCCCAGTCGAGCTGCTTCATGAAGAGCCGTCCGTCCTCGATGACAGCGCTGATTTACTGATGCGCCAAAAGCCACCAACAGCTTCACCACACTCGCACACTCCTGTGCACAAGCTAAAACAATATTCATTAACATTTATTTACAACACACACATGGATATTTATAACACACTGACAAAATCATATTGAGACATCTTCAAACCATAATTCTTCATATTGATTAGAAGATATTAAACTGGCAACACTTTACAATAAGGTTGCATCTGTTAACTTCCTTAGTTAACATTTACTAACAATTAACAGTACTTAAGTATGGTTAAGTATGCTTAAGAAAATCTATATTTCATGTTCATTTATTTATGTATTTGGTAAGTAGCCGTGTAATAACTGGGATAATGTACAGTGAGCCGGTCAAAATAAACCTCACATCACGTCCTGTCAGGGTTTATTTTGATAATGACCAGCTGACTGTACTTTATCTTACCATGATAAATTAAAATTTGAATAACCCTGCCAAGTTCTGGAAAATAGCCAAACCATTTACTGGCTTAATTATGCCAACCAGTCTTTTCTGATCTTCTAAAAGTGAATCAGTGTAATCAAGGGTAGAATCAATATTGCAGATACCGTTAATAGTCATTTTATTTCTGCTGGTTCAATCTTTGATCACAGTAATTTAGGTGAGCATGCAAAAGGACACTTTGAGTCTGTCCCATGTTGCCCTACTCGACTGTTCAATTTTACTACTATCTTAATCACACAAGTTCACAAAGCTCTACTGAGCCTAGATTGTAAAAAAAATCATTCGATTTTTTCAATAAGAGCTTATCCTCTAACGTCATACCCAGTACCTGGAAATCAGCAATATTTCTCCCCCATTAAAGGATGGAGACTCTTCTGATGTGAATAATTACCGTCCCATTTCCAGACCGTCTGTTATAGCTAAAGTATTTGAATCATTTGTACGTGATCAATTAAAACAGTTTTTAACTGATAATAATATTCTTAATGAATTTAGATCAGGCCTTAGTACTATAACAGCGGCTATGCTAGTTACTAATAATATCATCAAATCTTTCAACAGTAAACAGCACTGTGCAGCTCTATTTGTTGATTTGTCTAAAGCATTTGATTCTGTATAAACTGTATAAACTCAAATATACTTGTTACTCTGTTACATGTCTGATCACTACTTTGTTCAATTCAACATGACTCTCCCATCTACATTAAAACAGACTCCACCTTTGGTTTTCTTTCGCCATAACCTCCGTTCTCTTTCACCCTCTCATCTTTCCAATGCTGTCTCTACCTCTCTTCCCACACAAAATGTATTTTCCATGCTTGATGTAAACACTGCCACAGATATACTAAACTCTACTTTAACAACCTGTCTAGACAACATCTGTCCTCTCTCCTCTAGGCCAGCACGTACTACACTACCCAGCCCCTGGTACTCTGATGTCCTTCGGGAACATCGGACTGATTTCAGGGCAGCTGAGAGGAGATGGCAGAAATCTAGAGATCCAGCAGATCTAGGTAAATATCAGTCACTGCTTGCAACTTTTTCCAATAATGTTAAATCTGGAAACACCTCATTTTACCAGAACAGGATCAACAACACCACAGACACTCGTAGCTTGTTTAGAACATTCAACACACTGCTTTTCCCTCCCCCTCCACCACCTGACACATCACTGACAGCAGACATCTTCCCCACATTTTTTACTAATAAGGTTACAACCATCAGCAATACATTCGCAGCACCACACCCTGTCAAACACCTTTCTCCTGTATGTGACTCCTCTGTCTCTATGTTCTCTCCTCTGACTGACACTGAGGTCTCTAATGTCCTCCTCTCCAACCAACCCACCACCTGTTCCCTTGACCCCATTCCTTCTCACCTTCTCCAGGCCATCTCTCCGTCCATCCTACCTGCACTCACACACATAATCAACATGTCACTACTTACAGGCACTTTTCCCATTACATTTAAGCAGGCTCGAGTAACCCTGCTGCTGAATAAACCTGCACTTGACCCCACACAAATAGAACACTACAGACCAGTCTCTCTCATACCATTCATGGCGAAAGCACTTCAAATCTCTGCCTATCTCTCACAGAACAAACTGCTCGATGACAATCAGTCAGGCTTCAAAAGTGGACACTCCACTGAGACTGCCCTGGTGTCTTGCACTTAGTCTCTGAGATGGACGAAAGCTGAATTCAGATCATCCATCCTGATTCTGCTGGACCTTTCTGCAGCCTTTGACACAGTCAACAATCAGATTCTGCTCTCCACCCTATCCTTGCTGGGTATTACAGGAACTGTGTTTGACTGGTTCAACTCCTATCTCTCAGATAAGTCCTTCAAGGTAGCCTGGAGAGGTGAGGAATCCAAGCCACATCAACTACTTACTGGGATATCTCAGGGATCAGTGCTTGGGCCACTTCTCTTCTCTATATACACAACATCACTGGGACCCATCATTCAGGCACATGGTTTCTCATACCACTGCTATGCCGATGACACACAAATCTAATTGTATTTCCAGCAGACACCACCGTGACTGCTCGAATCTCTGCCTGCCTGGCAGACATCACGCCCTGGATAAAGGAACACCACCTGCACCTCAACCCAGCCAAGACCGAACTCCTGGTATTTCCAGCCTACCCTGCTGTTGAACACAACATCACCGTGCAGCTGGGTTCGACTACAGTAATGCTTTAAAAAACGGTCCGAAATCTAGGGGTAACCATTGATAACAAACTAAATTTCACGGACCACATCTCAAAGACTGCAGGATCATGTAGATTTACACTCTACAACATCAGGAAGATAAGACCCTTCCTATCTGAACATGCCACACAACTGCTTGTTCAGTCACTTGTCATAACTAGACTGGACTACTGTAACACTCTCATTGCAGAACTCCCTGCATGTGCGCAATCAAACCTCTGCAATGATCCAGAATGCAGCAGCACGTCTGGTCTTTAATGAACCAAAGAGAGCACATGTTACACCACTCCTTGTCTCTCTCCACTGGCTGCAGGTTGATGCGCATATTAAATTCAAGGCTCTGATGCTGCATGCAGAACAGTCACTGGGTCTGCTCCAACATACCTAAAATCATTTCTGCAGAGCTACACGCCCACTAGAAGCCTACGTTCGGCTTCGCTTTGTTGTACCAACATAAAGAGGTACCACTTTCTCTGACTGGTGGAATGACCTTCCCAACTCCATCTGTGAAGCTGACTCACTCTCTGTCCTCAAAAAACTACTTAAAATGCATCTTTTCTATGAGCACTTAACTAGTCACTAACAAAAAAACTTAAATAAAAAATTGCACTTGTATATGTTTTGAATACTATTCTGATGCTAGTGAAACTTTGTAATATGGCACTTTTATACCACTGTCTCCTTAAGATGATTCGCTTATGTTTTCCTCTTTTGTAAGTCGCTTTGGATAAAAGCGTCTGCCAAATGAATAAATGTAAATGTAAATAGATGTAAATGTAGATCATGGACTGCTGTTACAGAGAATAGGCCTTAGTGAAATGGCTCTGAATTGGTTTAAAAATTATGTACCCAAAAGAACTGTACCTCAGCCTCACTTACAGTAACTTACTTGCGGCTGTCCCGCAAGGATCTATTTTATTTTAAATTTTTATGAATGACAGGTCATGAGGTCATAGATCCAGCTAAGATACATTTGTATGCTGATGACTCAATCATTTATACAATGGCACCTTCTTTGAATCAAGCCATAGACCTTTTGCAGGATGCTTTTCGAGCACTGCAGCATTCACTGTTAAAATTAAAATTGACTCTAAATTGAAAAAAGACTAAATATATTACCTTTACTCATTCTTTCTCCAAGGCAGCTGATCGTACTATTTTTACATTAGAAGATATATGTATAGAGAGAGTACTAGGCATATGGCTTGATGAAAAGTTATTCTTTAATGTGCATATTGATCATCTATTGAAAAAACTAAGCTGGGCTATCCATGTGAGCACAGAAAGAAAATTGTACAATGCTCAATTTTATATGTATTAGATTATGGTGATGTGATTTCTTTGTATGCAACTTCATCCCTACTAAATAAACTGGACCCTGTATATCATGCTGCATTAAGCTTTGTAACAAATACAGGCTCACATACTCACCATTGTATTTTATATGATTCTGTAGGCTGTCCTCCTTATACCAAAGGAGAAAAAATACATATGTTGCTATTTATTTACAAGGCATTGTTAGGTAAAATGACTCATTTATATGTCCATCCTCTTATCTTATTATGCTAACAACTATAGCACTAGATCAACTTCTGGAATTCATTGAAGTGTCCCTAGGGTACACTCAGAACTTGGTAAAACTGCTTTGTATTTGTATGCACCCCTGGCGTAGAATGAGCTGCAAATTACAATTACGAATTGAATTGTAATTGTAAAATGTTGCTGGTATGACCTGTATGATTTTTTTTCCCTCTCTTTTACCATTTCTTTGATTTTGTTTTATGTTTTGTATATGTGCTATCATGTGAAAATGTTTTTTTATGTGAAACTGTTTGTGTTGCTGTCTTGACCAGAACTGCCTTGAAGAAGAGATGTTGTATCTCAATGGGACTTTCCTGGCTAAATAAAGGATAAATAAATAAATATACCTTACTTAAAGGTGCAATATGTATCAATTTTCATGTAATATTCAGCTTTTTTTTTTTTGACAATGTGTGAATGGCTTGTAACGCAACTTAAAAAATGTGCCCTTCCCAGACTTCCTAGGATGCATATTAAATCCTGTAGACTGAATTTCATGCGAAGGGAGTGGGTCGCTTTTGCCTGGAAAATCCAAAGGATGTGAGTCTTGCCTCAGTGCTTCTCTTCTGCTATTCAACAGTGACAACAAACTGCAACACTAGGTAACGTTATCAAAGAGATGAATCCAGCAAACGTTCGATACGACCGACCGACTCCTACACACACACACAGAGTAAGCCAAAAAAACATTTATCTACTGAATCCCGTCTGGCAAAGCGGGAACATGACCGTGGTAGAGTGAAAACTAGAGTGAACATCGGCAGGGCATTTGATTCCTGGAGGGAACTTCATTCAAAACTGACCCTGAATTGGCATTCTTCTTATTGGACAGGTAAACTTACATAACTGCAAAGCATGTGAAATATAGTGCCATTAGGATTGATCTGTGTCTTTTTAGCTAACTTAATCTTGCCCGCTAACGTTGACGAATTGCAAGCTACCTGGCTTTATAACTTTCAAATAATTTCAATGATCTTCTCTTTATACTATAAGTCAGGTATACAGGATCTCTTTAAGCAAATACGCTGGATTCTTATTCACAGTACAACATATGATATATAAAACACAATAATACAGCATAACAACAGTGCAACAGTAAAGTGTCTGGTATAGATTGGTTGTATGTAGCTGTATGTGTGTATCAGTATGCTATGTTAGCTGATAAGTAGTTTTAGTTTAGTCTCACAGTTTGTAGTAAAACAATCATAATGGTGTAATTTTAATTATGGTACCTCATCATGATCACTCAGCATGATGCTGGTGAATCACTTTCAGTCTCTTTGTACGTTACTTCATTGTTTTGGCCGATGCTCGCGTCCCTATGGAGTGTGTGCACGAGCAACAGGTAGCTGCTGCAATTCATTTAACGGCCACAGTTGTCATTAATAACAAGGGTTCCTGAATCTTACATACTGCACCCTTAATCTTTAAAAAAATATAATTACTACTATTGTATGTTCTAACAGAAGCAAGTGGTTCATTTTGAAAGTATCACTCTTTTGTGAGCTTTCAGGAAAACAAAAGCAGATGTTTGCACCAAAACATTAATTTCAAACTGTCTCAGTGTGCTGTTCTTCTTCCTTGAATGCACCTTTATAAAGCGGCGTCTCTTTGTGTTTATTGCAGATATCCGGGTCAGCACCTGCTTCTAGAAGACACTTCACACACTCCATGTGTTCTCCATTAACGGCGAGCAGCAGTGCCGTCTGTTCCTGTAGTGTGCGTTTATCTACACACGTGCCACGAGCTGCACAATCACAACACACAGAATGACAAAGCCTGTCAGAATTCAGCAGCATTTTTCTTAATCATCAATAATGATAACTATAATAATGTGCTTAAAGGCCAAGCCAAAAAAACATTGAGTAACTCGACATGTCTGACAAGTTCACATAGTTCTGAAAATTCCTCAGAAGAACGATTAGCAACAAAACATCCCTGTGGTGCTTCAAGGACAGCTGATTGAGAGACAGTGTTAGTAGTACAGGTTGAGATGTTGTTTACCTTTGAGCAGATTTTGAACACAATCTGTGCGGCCACAATGAGACGCTTCATGCAGGTCTGTCCAGTCCTCTGTCTGCACGGCACATACAATACCATCTCTACAGGATAAACAACATTTACATGAAATTATTTCACCAAAAACAATTTTTTAGTACTCCTAGTCTGTGATACAGCATAGATTGGGGCTATTTGTCACACTACAATAGGTGTGAATCTCATTGTATTTGTATGTTGTTTTAAATTCAGTTTTAATAACACAAACTGTAATAACCCTACATTTAACTAAAGGAGTTGTTGTCTTTGTGAATGTCCTTTGGGGCAGGTTATAACATGATTATTGTATAGTTGTAATTTTAAACAATCTGTTAACTACATTTACTTCAGGCCAAATCAATGGTTTAACAATGTTGTATGTTAACTAATTTTTGCTGCTTCATAAATTGATTTGTACTATACTTGGCTATTTACATTAGGGATGCACCGATTGTGAAATTCTGGACCGTTTATTGTTTGTTTGTTTGTTTGTTTGTTTATTTTGTTTTTGCTGTTATTTAATCCCCTTTTGTGTCAGTAAAACAAAGAAATCTTCATTATAAAAAAAATAAATGAGCTGTTTGTAAGTCTTTCAGCCCTGCATCACTCTATCTTTGAATGAGCACAAATTCAATCATACAAATTTATGAAATGTTTAACATAAGCTTCTTTCAAATAACAAAGATTATTTTTGTGAAAAATTACTTTTTCAAGGGTCTTTTTAGCCTGCTATACACCTGCTATACAGCAGAATGTTTCACTAAATCACAGATCAGACAGTAAAATACTCCCACACCACCGACATTTTCTTGCACATATTTGAAAACAAACCACACGTGCGCACGGCATTCGTTGCCCTCTTACATCATGCCAGATCTTCTCCAAAACTGCAGCTGAGTAGGCAACTGTTGTCTAAGTCGATCGCAAATAACCAAGACATATAAACAGATAAACATTGGCCACTGTCATCGGTGAATGACATCATATTTGCCGATAGGCCGATGTCAGTCAACAAGGCGAATATCGGCTGATACTTATGTTTGGCCGATACATCAGACATCCCTAATTTACATTTTGCTGAAGAGCAATTTAATTAAATTATATAGTCTAAATTAGGTTTCTATTGTGACAACTTCCCCATAGAGTGGGGTCAACAAAAGGTCAACATGTGTTCAATGAATTGTAACGTTGTTGTTGTTGTTTAATAACAATGGAAAGTTTAATTGTGTTTTTGTAGCCAAGACTGCATGCGTATGAACAGAAACTGATAGAGAAATATTTACAGGAGTAAAAGGTGTATCTATGGAATATCTATAGAACAGATACATACAGAAACTGTGTATCTATAGAACATCTATAGAACAGATATAATATAAACAGAAACTGTGTGTCTATAGAACAGATATAATATAAACAGAAACTGTGTATCTATAGAACATCTATAGAACAGATATAATATAAACAGAAACTGTGTGTCTATAGAACAGATATAATATAAACAGAAACTGTGTGTCTATAGAACAGATATAATATAAACAGAAACTGTGTATCTATAGAACATCTATAGAACAGATATAATATAAACAGAAACTGTGTGTCTATAGAACAGATATAATATAAACAGAAACTGTGTATCTATAGAACATCTATAGAACAGATATAATATAAACAGAAACTGTGTGTCTATAGAACAGATATAATATAAACAGAAACTGTGTATCTATAGAACATCTATAGAACAGATATAATAAACAGAAACTGTGTGTCTATAGAACAGATATAATATAAACAGAAACTGTATCTATAGAACATCTATAGAACAGATATAATATAAACAGAAACTGTGTGTCTATAGAACAGATATAATATAAACAGAAACTGTGTATCTATAGAACATCTATAGAACAGATATAATATAAACAGAAACTGTGTGTCTATAGAACAGATATAAACAGAAACTGTGTATCTATAGAACAGGTATAATATAAACAGAAACTGTGTGTCTATAGAACAGATATAATATAAACAGAAACTGTGTATCTATAGATAACAGAAACTGAGTGAGAAATATTCACTGGAGTAAAAGGTGTATATAAGATAAATAAAGATATAAAGACACTTTAGCAAAAGCAGCATATCGTGTCTTAATTTCCTCAAAATAACACCTAAATATTACACATCTGAGATTTTCTGACAATGTAGACTAAAATGAAACCAATTAATTATTGTGATTCCTATAAATGAAGCAACTTGGGCATGAAGCACTAAACGCGCTGACACCGTCGTCAACAACAACAACAACAACAACAAGACACTGAATGAACGGACGGACTCACTGTGAGCGGTGTGCGGTTCGTTCAGTTGATGATTCTGGTTTCGGGAGCGTTGAATGTCGTTTTTTGTCATTTGATCGAAATAACGAGAGATATTCTGCGTAACTGAATCGTGTCATCGTGTTAATGTGAGACAAAGGCGCTCAGTCTCGCGTGTGTGTGTGTGTGTGTGTGTGTGTGTGTGTTAGACTCATTCAGCTGTTCGCTGGGTTAATTTTAGCTTTGTCTAGAGATTACCTTATTTGACTACACACTCAAGACTAGACAGTCCTGTCAAGATTAGTACCTCAAAATGGAATTACTGAGAGATGATCATTGTTGTATAACCTTCCGCTTAAAGAGAAAGAGAATGACCTACACAAGAACTGACGCTTCCAGTTTAGCGTTGTCCTCATTCCTGCTTCAGTTATGCAATCATTACACATTAAAACGATACTATGCGCTGCGCCGCTGTTATACTGTTTAATTCAATTATTTCAGCTCGAGAGACAGGTGCATTAATATCATGTCAGTTTATTTTATATCGTGTAAACATGAGCAGATGAACTGAAACTCTGTTTCCATTCAGGGAGTACAACATTTATAACAGTCTGCTCACATTTCCACTAAACAGACACACAACACAAATGTAAGAGCTTTTATACAAAGACTTTGTGGAAATCTAAGATTAAACATGTCGAACAGGACTGCTCTCTGTTTATATCCACTAGCCGTACATTTAGGTTCGCTTTCAGAAAAACAACATTTGGGCAATTTTACCACATAGAAAATAATTTATCGAAACATTTAATTTTCATGACTATGAACAGGCAGATGTCCCGTGTTTAAGACTTTAAGAAGGCATAGCTAGATTAAAATATGTGGTGTTATCTTTATATCTTGACAAAAGTGATCGATCAGCACTTTTTAAAAATGTATGGAAAAATCAAACAAATGAAATCAAACGCATGCAGTTATGAATGCATATAATAATCAGAAAGGGTGTAGTTATGAATGCATATGAGAATCAGAAAGTGTGTCGTTATGAAGACATATGAGAATCTGAAAGAGTGAGTTATGAAAGCATATAAGAAACAGAAAGTCTGTAGTTATGAATGCATATGGGAATCTGAAAGACTGAGTTATGAATGCATATGGGAATCTGAAAGACTGAGTTATGAATGCATATAAGAATCACAAAGTGCAGATATGAATGCATATGAGAATCAGAAAGTGTGTAGTTATGAATGCATATGAGAATCAGAAAGTCTGTAGTTATGAATGCATATAAGAATCAGAAAGTTTGTAGTTATGAATGCATAGAAGAATCAGAAAGTGTGAAGTTATGAATGCATATAATATTCAGAAAGTGTGAAGTTATGAATGCAAATAAGAATCAGAAAGTGTGAAGATCTGAATGCATATAAGAATCAGAAAGTGTGGAGTTATGAATGCATATAAGAATCAGAAAGTGTGTAGTTATGAATGCATATAAGAATCAGAAAGTGTGAAGTTATGAATGCATATAAGAATCAATAGGCATGTAGTTATGAATGCATATAATAATCAGAAAGTGTGAAGTTATGATTGCATATAAGAATCAGAAAGTCTGTAGTTATGAATGCATATAAGAATCAGAAAGTGTGTAGTTATGAATGCATATGAGATTCAGAAAGTCTGTAGTTATGAATGCATATAAGAATCAGAAAGTGTGTAGTTATGAATGCATATGAGAATCTGAAATAGTGAATTATGAATGCATATAAGAATCAGAAAGTTTGTAGTTATGAATGCAAATAAGAATCAGAAATTGTGTAGTTATGAATGCATATAAGAATCAGAAAGTGTGCAGTTACGAATGCATATAAGAATCAGAAAGTCTGTAGTTATGTATGTATATAAGAATCAGAATGTTTGTAGTTATTTATGCATATAAGAATTGGAAAGTCTGTAGTTATGAATGCATATAAGAATTGGAAAGTCTGTTGTTATGAATGCATATAAGAATCAGAAAGTCTGTAGTTATGAATGCATATAAGAATTGGAAAGACTGTAGTTATGAATGCATATAAGAATCAGAAAGTGTGTCGTTATGAATGCATATCAGAATCGGAAAGTCTGTTGTTATAAATGCATATAAGAATCAGAAAGTCTGTAGTTATGAATGCATATAAGAATCAGAAAGTGTGTCGTTATGAATGCATATCAGAATCGGAAAGTCTGTAGTTATAAATGCATATAAGAATCAGAAAGTCTGTAGTTATGAATGCATATAATAATCATAAAGTGTGTAGTTATGAATGCATATAAGAATTGGAAAGTCTGTAGTTATGAATGCATATAAGAATCAGAAAGTGTGTTGATATGAATGCATATCAGAATTGTAAAGCCTGTAGTTATGAATACATATAATAATCATAAAGTGTGTAGTTATGTATAATATATGTCTTATATGCTCTCCGCTTCTGATGGACACAGGCGCTGTCTCGTGTGTCTGGGCGCCGATCACACCGAGGCAGCGTTTGTGGATGGTTCATGTTCTCACTGCGAGAACATGACCATGGCAACGTTGCGGTCACGGCTCACTTTCAATAGAAAGCACGCCACTCCAGCCGCCCCCCGTATCGCTCCTTCTTCGCACGGGATTGAGGACGATTCGGTTGGCGATGGAGGCGATTTGAGGAAGGCAGTGGGTGCAGTTCCGCCGGGTATGCCCCCTCGGACCACCCGCCACCCGACACGCTTGTTGACCTCCGTCCAGCCTCGAGGTAACGCCGACTCGCCTCCGGGCCGGTCTGCCTATCCTCTGGAGCTTGAGGTGGATGAGCTAGCCGCTCCATCAGAGAGCGCAGCATCTGACGCTGACTCCTCCCCTGGGCTGCCGCCTTCGGGCCAGCACGCCCAGGCTGAGGCTGACGCGCAGATGTCCGACATGCTTGGCCGGGCCACTGTCGGGGTGGGGCTGGATTGGAACCCTCCATCCTCCCCACACCCGTCTCGGTTGGATGACTGGTTCCTGGGGTCTGGGCACCACTCACAGCCACGCCCCCCCCGGTCCCGTTTTTCCCGGAGGTGCATGACGAGCTGACGTCTTCATGGAGAGCACTGCTCTCGCTAACCTCGATGGCAGGGCGGCCCACAGGTACACGGCGATTCCCCAGGTGGATAGGGCGGTTGCGCTCCATCTTTGTCCCGGTGACCCTACCACCTGGTGCGGGCACCCTGTACCCCCTTCCAAGGCCTATAGGACGGCATCCTCTTTGAACTCCAAAGCCTACAGCGCCGCGGGACAGGCCACCACCGCCTTGCACGCCATGGCCATCCTGCAAGTCCACCAGGCCAAGGTGCTCAGGGATCTGCACGAGGGTAGCCCTGACCCCGATGTGCTGCAGGAACTGCGCTCAGCAACCGACCTCGCCCTCAGAGCCACGAAGGTCACCGCGCAGGCACTCGGACAGGCGATGGCCACCCTTGTGGTCCAGGAACGTCATCTTTGGCTCAACCTGGTCGAGATGCGTGAGGCCGACAAAGTTCGCTTGCCCCTGTCTCCCAGCTTGGCCTCTTTGGTGATTCACCCAGCAGTTCTCCACGGTGAAAAGCAGACGGAGGCCATCTCTCACATCCTGCCTTGCCGCAAACCTGCTGCCAAGGCCACTGCCCCGTCTGCTCGCCGAGGGCGCCCCCCTGCGGCCAAGAAATCTGCTCCGCCTCAACCCGGGCCCAGCTCTCAGCCCCAGTGTCGAGCTCACCGCAGAAAGCAGACGCCCCCCGTCGCTTGGACCCCGTCGAGGACCCGTAAGGCTCCCAGGCGCTCCTGAGACGGACGACCCAGTGACACAGACGTTAGCTCTGGAGGTGGTAAGACCGCTCCGTCCCCCGGTGGAGGGCTGGGAGGAGAATCTTTTGTTCTTAAACAATTTCATTTGCCGCCCCCCCTTAGATGGGGTTGCGGTACCCACATTCTCAATAAAAGAGCTATTTCCTATGTCTCTGGGTCACCTGACCCGCAAATGCCGTTCTCACGGCACTTTGCCTCTAGATCTCAACAGTCCCGGCTCCCTGGACACGGACCACCCGTCTCCAGCCCCACGACTGTTCCCCGGCCAGCCGGTTCCAATGAGTCCAGAGGACGCCTACCCTGGACCTCCTCCTCAGTCGCTAACCCACCCCCTTCCGGGTGTGTAGAGCAAAGTAAGTGCTTTGAGTCTTTTTTTTTGAGCCGCGGGTCGCCCTGTCGCCGCCCAATGCTGCACTACCTGCTTCGCCCCACTGCGAAGCTCCGCCGGGTACATCAAAATTAACTGTCCCTTTGAGGCCCCTAGCGCAGAGGTTGGAGGCGTAGCTTTCACTTCCCAACCCATCTCGCTGGCTGGCCCGGACCATTCGACTTGGTTACGCCCCCCCTTCATGGGCGTCCGCTCTTCCGCAGTACACGGCGAACACGCCCAGTCTCTGCTCGTGGAAATCGCTACTCTTCTGGCCAAAGATGCGATAGAGCCTGTCCCTCCAACCGAGATGAAGAAGGGTTTCTACAGCCCTTACTTCATCGTACCCAAGAAAGGCGGCGGCTTACGACCAATCTTGGACCTGCGAGTTCTCATCCGAGCGTTGTACAAACTCCCGTTCAAAATGCTCATGCAGAAGCACATCTTAACCTGCGTCCGGCATCTAGATTGGTTTGCAGCGGTAGACCTGAAGGACGCATACTTCCACGTCTCCATCCTGCCCCGACACCGCCCCTTCCTGCAGTTTGCATTCGAGGGCCAGGCGTATCAGTACAAAGTCCTCCCCTTTGGCCTGTCTCTGTCCCCTCACATCTTCACGAAAGTCGCAGAGGCAGCTCTTGCCCCGCTCCGAGAAGCCGGCATTTGCATACTCAATTACCTCGACGACTGGCTTATTCTGGCCCACTCGCGAGAGTTACTATGCGCCCACAGAGACCATTGATTGATTGATTCCTTTTTATTGTCATTTTCATGGTGTACATAAAAAACGAAATTGTGTTTCACACATCCACCACTCAGTAATTCAGTGAAAAAAAAAGTGTGCTTTGATGACCAGGTGCTTTGGCACCTCAGCCATTTGGGGGTTCAGGTCAACTGGGAAAAGAGCAAGCTTACTCCAGTCCAGAGCATCTCTTTTCTCGGTATGGAGTTAAACTCGGTCTCAATGTCGGCACGGCTCACCAACGAGCATGCCCAGTCAGTGTTGAAGTGCCTCGCCGCCTTCAGGCCGGGCACAGCGGTCCCCTTAAAACTTTTCCAGAGGCTCCTGGGGCATATGGCGTCCTCCGCGGCAGTCGCGCCGCTGGGGTTGATGCATATGAGACCGCTTCAGCACTGGATTTAGACTCGAGTCCCGAGACAAGCATGGCGCCACAGCACAAATCGGGTGGCAATCACCCCCGCCTGCCATCAAACACTCAAATCCCGGACAGACCTTTGTTTTTTACGGGCAGGAGTACCCCTACAACAGGTGTCCCGATGCGTCCTGGTCACGACCGACACCTCCAGATCGGGTTGCGGCGCCATTTGCAATGGGCACGCAGCCTCAGGCCGTTGAAAAGGGGCCCAGCTGTGTTGGCACATCAACTGCCTCGAGTTGTTGACCATCCTTTTGGCCCTGCGGAAGTTTCTCCCGTTAATTCGGGACGAACATATCCTAGTAAGGTCGGACAGCACCACTGCGGTCACGTACATAAATCGCCAAGGCGGCGTACGCTCCCGCCACATGTCACAACTCGCCCGTCGTCTCCTCCTCTGGAGCCTCAAGGACTCAAGTCGCTGCGCGCTACTCACATCCCCGGCAGCCTCAATGTGATAGCGGATGCGCTGTCACGACAACGCTTGCCTGGCGGAGAGTGGAGGCTACACCCCCACTCAGTTCAGCTGATTTGGGAACGGTTCGGCAAGGCCCAGGTAGACCTGTTTGCCTCCCGAGAGACCTCCCACTGCCCGCTCTGGTACGCCCGCTCAGAGGCTCCCCTCGGGGCGGATGCACTGGCACACAGCTGGCCAGTGGGGCTGCGCAAGTACGCTTTCCCCCCAGTAAGCCTTCTTGCACAGGTGCTGTGCAAGGACAGGGAGGACGAGGAGCAAGTCACTCTCGTGGCTCCTTACTGGCCCACCCGGTCCCGGTTCTCGGACCTCGTACTCCTCACGACAGCCCCTCCCTGGCGAATTCCCCTGAGGAAGGACCTTCTCTCTCAGGGACGGGGAACACTCTGACATCCACACCCAGACAGTTGGAAACTCCACGTCTGGCCCCTGGACGGGACGCGGAAGATCTAGCTGGTCTACCACCCACGGTCGTAGCCACGATCAATCAAGCCAGAGCCCCTTCTACCAGGCAACTCTACGCCCTGAAATGGCGTCTGTTCGTGAATTGGTGTTCTTCCAGGGCAGAAGACCCACAGAGGTGCGCAGTTAGGTCGATCCTCCTGTTCCTACAGGAGAGGTTGGAGGGGAGGCTGTCCCCTTCTGCCTTGAAGGTGTATGTTTCCGCTATTGCAGCTCACCATGACCCAGTAGACGGCAAGTCTCTGGGCAAACACGACTTAATCGTCAGGTTCCTAAGAGGTGCCCGGAGGTTGAACCCTCCCCGGTTAAACCTGTTCCCCTCCTGGGATCTCTCAGTGGTCCTCACCAGTCTTCAGAGATCCCCTTTCAAGCTGCTAGAATCAGCTGGACTCAGGGCCCTCTCTCTTAAGATGGCCCTGCTGATTGCGCTCGCCTCCATCAAGAGGGTCGGGGACCTGCAAGCGTTCTCTACTAACGATACTTGCCTGGAGTTCGGTCCGGCAGACACTCATGTGATCCTAAGACCTTGACCGGGCTATGAGCCCAAGGTTCCTACCACACCCTTCAGAGATCAGGTAGTGAACCTACAAGCACTGCCCCGGGAGGAGGCAGACCCAGCCCTCTCATTACTGTGTCTGGTACGTGCTTTGCGCACCTACCTGCAACGCACCCAGAGCTTCAGGTGCTCTGAGCAGCTCTTTGTCTGCTTCGGGGGACAGCAGAAAGGGAACGCTGTCTCCAAACAGAGGCTGTCCCACTGGGTCGTGGACGGCATTCAGTTGGCCTATCACACTCAGGCCGTGCCCCCCCCTCTATGGGTCCGAGCCCACTCCACTAGGAGTGTGGCGTCCTCATGGGCACTGGCTAGGGGCACCTCCCTAGCAGACATCTGCAGAGCTGCGGGCTGGGCAACACCTAATACCTTTGCGAGATTTTACAATCTCAGGGTTGAGTCAGTCTCGTCCCGTGTTTTCTCAGGTCCGAGCCTGTAGAACTCGGTACACGTCCATGGTCTGACCGGGTGAATCGCTTGTGTCCAGCGCCCTTTCCCTCTGTCGAGGTAGAACAGCGCGCCTTCTTCCCAGGAGACCCCTTCTAGGCTCCTGGTCGATTCCTCCCTAGCCCTTTTGGGTCCGCAACAGTTCAGCAGAGGAACTTGCCGGCCCAGTCCACTACGGGTACCCCAGGCTACCCCTACTGGAATAGGTGCTCCACAGGTTAGGCCTCCTACATGGACTCCTCCTGTGTGTACTTCCGCGGTATGGTCACCTTACGAGCTGACCCGCGTCTTCCTTAGGCAGTCCTTCGCTGCTCTCCGGTCGCCGTGTTGTAGCAACTCCCCCCTCTTCGAGGTTGGATCTACCACCGCGTCATTCTTCCCACGTTATGAATGCATATAAGAATCAGAAAGTGTGTTGTTATGAATGCATATCAGAATTGGAAAGTCTGTAGTTATGAATGCATATAAGAATCAGAAAGTCAGTAGTTATGAATGCATATAAGAATCGGAAAGTCTGTAGTTATGAATGCATATAAGAATCGGAAAGTCTGTAGTTATGAATGCATATAAGAATCGGAAAGTGTGTTGTTATGAATGCATATAAGAATCAGAAAGTCAGTAGTTATGAATGCATATAAGAATCAGAAAGTCTGTAGTTATGAATGCATATAAGAATCGGAAAGTCTGTAGTTATGAATGCATATAAGAATCGGAAAGTGTGTTGTTATGAATGCATATAAGAATCAGAAAGTGTGTTGTTATGAATGCATATCAGAATTGGAAAGTCAGTAGTTATGAATGCATATAAGAATCAGAAAGTCTGTAGTTATGAATGCATATAAGAATCGGAAAGTCTGTAGTTATGAATGCATATAAGAATCAGAAAGTGTGCAGTTATGAATGCATATAAGAATTAGAAAGTGTGTTGTTATGAATGCATATCAGAATTGGAAAGTCTGTAGTTATGAATGCATATAAGAATCGGAAAGTCTGTAGTTATGAATGCATATAAGAATCAGACAGTGTGTAGTTATGAATGCATTTACGAATCAGAAAGTGTGTAGTTATGAATGCATATGGGAATCAGAAAGTCTGTAGTTATGAATGCATATAAGAAACAGAAAGTGTGGAGTTATAAATGCATATAAGAATCAGAAAGTCTGTAGTTATGAATGCATATAAGAATCGGAAAGTGTGTCGTTATGAATGCATATCAGAATCGGAAAGTCTTTAGTTATGAATGCATATCAGAATCAGAAAGTCTGTAGTTATGAATGCATATAAGAATTGGAAAGTCTGTAGTTATGAATGCATATAAGAATCAGAAAGGCTGTAGTTATGAATGCATATAAGAATCAGAAAGGTTGTAGTTATGAATGCATATAAGAATTGGAAAGTGTGTCGTTATGAATGCATATCAGAATCAGAAAGTCTGTAGTTATGAATGTATATAAGAATCAGAAAGTGTGTCGTTATGAATGCATATCAGAATCAGAAAGTCTGTAGTTATGAATGCATATAAGAATCAGAAAGTGTGAAGTTATGAATGCATATCAGAATCAGAAAGTCTGTAGTTTTGAAGGCATATAAGAATCAGAAAGTGTGTCGTTATGAATGCATATCAGAATCAGAAAGTCTGTAGTTATGAATGCATATAAGAATCAGAAAGTGTGAAGTTATGAATGCATATCAGAATCAGAAAGTCTGTAGTTTTGAAGGCATATCAGAATCAGAAAGTCTGTAGTTACGAATACATTAAAGAATCAGAAAGTCTTGTAGTTATGAATGCATATAAGAATCAGAAAGGCTGTAGTTATGAATGCATATAAGAATCAGAATATGTGTAGTTATGAATGCATATAAGAATCGGAAAGTCTGTAGTTATGAATGCATATTAGAATCAGAAAGGCTGTAGTTATGAATGCATATAAGAATCAGAAAGGCTGTAGTTATGAATGCATATCAGAATCAGAAAGTCTGTAGTTTTGAAGGCATATAAGAATCAGAAAGTGTGAAGTTATGAATGCATATAAGAATCAGAATATGTGTAGTTATGAATGCATATAAGAATTGGAAAGTCTGCAGTTATGGATGCATATAAGAATCAGAAAGTCTGCAGTTATGAATTCATATAATAATCATAAAGTGTGTAGTTATGAACGCATTTAGGAATCATAAAGTCTGTAGTTATGAATGCATATAAGAATCAGAATGTGTGTAATTATGAATGCATATAATAATTGCAAAGTCTGTAGTTATGAATGCTTATAATATTCAGAAAGTGTGAAGTTATGAATGCATATAAGAATCAGAAAGTCTGTAGTTATGAACGCATATAAGAATTGGAAAGTGTGTAGTTATGAATGCATATAAGAATCAGAAAGTGTGTTGTTATGAACGCATATCAGAATTGGAAAGTCTGTAGTTATGAATGCATATAAGAATCAGAAAGTCTGTAGTTATGAATGCATATAAGAATCAGAAAGTGTGTTGTTATGAATGCATATCAGAATTGGAAAGTGTGTAGTTATGAATGCATATAATATTCAGAAAGTGTGAAGTTATGAAAGCATATAAGAATCAGAAAGTCTGTAGTTATGAACGCATATAAGAATTGGAAAGTGTGTAGTTATGAATGCATATAAGAATCAGAAAGTGTGTTGTTATGAACGCATATCAGAATTGGAAAGTCTGTAGTTATGAATGCATATAAGAATCAGAAAGTCTGTAGTTATGAATGCATATAAGAAACAGAAAGTCTGTAGTTATGAATGCATATAAGAATCAGAAAGTCAGTAGTTATGAATGCATATAAGAATCAGAAAGTCTGTAGTTATGAACGCATATAAGAATTGGAAAGTGTGTAGTTATGAATGCTTATAAGAATCAGAAAGTGTGTTGTTATGAACGCATATCAGAATTGGAAAGTCTGTAGTTATGAATGCATATAAGAATCAGAAAGTCTGTAGTTATGAATGCATATAAGAATCAGAAAGTGTGTTGTTATGAATGCATATCAGAATTGGAAAGTGTGTAGTTATGAATGCATATAAGAATCAGAAAGTCTGTAATTATGAATGCATATAAGAATCAGAAAGTGTGTTGTTATGAATGCATATCAGAATTGGAAAGTCTGTAGTTATGAATGCATATAAGAAACAGAAAGTCTGTAGTTATGAATGCATATAAGAATCAGAAAGTCGGTAGTTATGAATGCATATAAGAATCAGAAAGTCTGTAGTTATAAACGCATATAAGAATCAGAAATTGTGTAGTTATGAATGCATATCAGAATTGGAAAGTCTGTAGTTATGAATGCATATAAGAATCAGAAAGTCTGTAGTTATGAATGCATATAAGAATCAGACAGTGTGTAGTTATGAATGCATTTACGAATCAGAAAGTGTGTAGTTATGAATGCATATAAGAAACAGAAAGTGTGGAGTTATGAATGCATATAAGAATCAGAATATGTGCAGTTACGAATGCATATAAGAATCAGAAAATCTGTAGTTATGAATGCATATAAGAATCAGAATGTTTGTAGTTATGAATGCATATACGAATTGGAAAGTCTGCAGTTATGAATGCATATAAGAATCGGAAAGTCTGTAGTTATGAATGCATATCAGAATCAGAAAGTCTGTAGTTATGAATGTATATAAGAATCAGAAAGTGTGTCGTTATGAATGCATATCAGAATCAGAAAGTCTGTAGTTATGAATGTATATAAGAATCAGAAAGTGTGTCGTTATGAATGCATATCAGAATCAGAAAGTCTGTAGTTATGAATGCATATAAGAATCAGAAAGTGTGAAGTTATGAATGCATATAAGAATCAGAAAGTGTGAAGTTATGAATGCATATCAGAATCAGAAAGTCTGTAGTTTTGAAGGCATATATTGTGGAGCATTCTTCGCAATTATGTGATCACGTGCATTTTTTATGCTTGTTACTGTTACCGTGTTTTCTCACAGTCTCTTTTTTTTAAATGGTTAGTTCCTGCAATGAACTCCGTTTTCCCCGCTATTTCTTTGATATAAACTTTTGTAATGTACACTACCGTTCAAAAGTTTGGGGTCACTTGTCTGAAATTTTTCTCATGATCTTAAAAATCTTTTGATCTGAAGACATTTGCTTAAATGATTGAAATTAGTTTTAGAGACAAAAATATAATTGTGCCAATATATTAATTTATTTAATTACAAAACTAAAATTTTATTTAAAAGAAAAAATATGTTTTTGAAATGGATGACCGAATAATTAAGAAAAACATCCACTAAGTGCCCTGCATATAGATGGGAACTCCTTCAATACTGTTTAAAAAGCATCCCAGGGTGATACCTCAAGAAGTTGGTTGAGAAAATATCAAGAGTGCATGTCTGCAAATTCTAGGCAAAGTGTGGCCACTTTTAAGATGCTAAAATATAACACAGTTTTGGGTTGTTTAGTCACAGCATAATTCCCAAATTTTCATTTCTGTTATTCCATAGTTTTGATGACTTTACTATTATTATAAAATGTGAAAAAAAATAAAAATAATAATAAATAAAGAATGAGTAAATGACCCCAAACTTTTGAACGGTAGTGTATTTCGGGAAATGTAATGCAAATTTTAAAATCAAAGGGAGTAAATTTTTACTGTCGCCAATGGCGACCTTGACAGAAATTACACTTGCAAATAAATTTATTTGGTCGCAAATGCGAACATTTTTTTTTTTTTAGTCGCATTTTGGAGCCCTGCACAATGATGATGATTTATCGACTTTATAGACATTACATTTTTATCGTCTGTTAATGCTGAACTTCTGTAAAGCTGCTTTGAAACAATGTGTGTTGTGAAAGGCGCCATACAAATAAAATTGACTTGACTTGACTTGATATAAGAATCAGAAAGTGTGAAGTTATGAATGCATATGAGAATCAGAAAGTGTGTAGTTATGAATGCATATTAGAATTAGAAAGTCTGTTGTTATGTATGAACTTTACTCGGCCATCCACCAAGGTTTTCTTCTAGTTAGGAATGAATATTATACAAGGAGAACTTAGATAGCAAGTAAGCTTTAAACAAAGACCTGAATACGTAAGAAATAATTAATAACCCTAAATTAAAAGGAAATTAGTACCCATTCAGGAGATATCACCACCGTTTTCCCTAAGAATGCTTATTATTGTAAGAGGTCAAATGAATCATCTGTCAGTGGGGGCTTTTGTCAACCAGGTGGCTATCGACCTTGTGCCAGTAATTTTCACACTACATGCCAATGGTTACGCTTGTCATTGGTTTCTGACCCCTGCATCCTTTAAGCTACTGCTGAACATCCCTGCAGTTATAAATAGTCTGTTCCCCAGCCCACATCCCGTGATAATGCTGTACCATTAGATCATAGATCATATAGTCATGTATTCAAAAAAAAAATGATTTCTTAAGTCACAATTTAGTTAATTGAAATAAACCTCTGAAATTAACAAATTCAAGTAATTAAATGTCCATAATGGT
The DNA here is from genome assembly GCA_032164185.1 of Moxostoma hubbsi. Taxonomy (NCBI): domain Eukaryota; kingdom Metazoa; phylum Chordata; class Actinopteri; order Cypriniformes; family Catostomidae; genus Moxostoma; species Moxostoma hubbsi. The sequence goes on from JAVLUX010000013.1 coordinate 146,948, forward strand.
CTCTAATGAGAAGGTTGAATGTAGCTTCAATAAAAAAAACAAGATTATAACAACACTACAGCCTGACACATAGAGCATGAACACAAGAAGAACCAAGAAACAATCTCAAAATAAAAGTCAGTCTCTACTGGCCACATGCGTGACATCATTAAGATGAACCTTTTGTCATGTTTTTAATTCTTAAAAACATTATTACATATTTGGGTTTTTATAGATCCCTGCACTTCTATCTATCACAAATTAATCTACAAAATGCTCAGATAGTGTAAAATTTACAAAACATTTTCAAGATAATTAGAGAATAATAGAATAGAATCTACTGATCTATTTTGATGTTTTGTTTTTCATAGATCAAAGAGAAAATGCAACAAATCTAGAACAGGATTCATTACTTTCACAATGAAATTTCATTAGACTGAAAACTAAACTGGCTGTCAAGCACATATTGCACTACACATAAGATACACATTTGTATTTTCTCAGGCAAGCTGCTATGAAAATACGTGTGGTGTGAAATATAAAATATAAAAATTACTTGACTAAATACCCCTGGTATGCATTTAATGTCTAATAATAATTACTTACATTTATATACAGTGAACTCTCCTCAACGACCACCAGTGTGCAGAATCCACCTGGATGGTGTGACAGCAGCCATAGTGCACCAGTACACCCACCACACACCACACACCAGCTATTGTGGTGGAGAGTAGAGTGATATAGCCAATTCAGGGAGGAAGATTATTCCCCCAATGGGGGGGAATTTGGACAGGACACCAGGGTTACACCTCTACTCTTTACGAGATGTGCTCTGGGATTTGTAGTGTCCCTGTCACTATAGTGGGGCATTAGCACCCACACAGACCACAGGATGAGCACCCCCTGCTTGCCTCCCAAATACCACTTCCAGCCGCAACCTTAGTTTTACCCAGGAGGACTCCCATCCAGGTACTGACCAGGCTCAACCCTGCTTCGCTTTAGTGGGCAACCGGTCTTGAGCTACAGGGTAATATGGCAGCTGGCTGGTTTAAACAATAGTGTAAAACATTTTTGTTAACAGGAAAATATTCCCTCAGAAAAAAGACAAACACTGTTCAGTATTTGAATATAGTATAACTTTACTTACAACAGTGTATAGATTTGATTCTATTTCATATTTATGCTACATAAAGATTAGAATATGATCAAAAGAACACATTTAAATAACTAATTTTCATTACATTGCATGTATATACACTACATAATGCACTGCCTTTTAATAATTATTATTCCTATGTAAATTCATTATAAACTACGTTTAAATGACATGATATGCTGTCCCACTTTACCAATAGAGGAAAATTATTCTATTGAAAATATCTGCACATTATTTGGAATTCCATTCAAAATGTTCTTTCACATGTTGGATCATTATTTGTAACATTTACAAACATTAAGTCAACTTTTACTTTTTTATAACCTGACCTCAGACGTAATTTTCCTTACCATTGCTTTTTCTTGAAATGAGCTGTCACGCATCCCAATGTAGTAACAGACTACCTTAGTAACAGCGAATGAGACTCTCGCGAGACTTAGGCAGCCGGGGGGTTACCTTCTAGACACAGCCTGCGTTCCGTGTTGTGTTTGGCGTTTCCAAGCAACAGTTTCTCCTTTAATAACTCATATTCTACCTGCAGTCATGGAGGTCTTGTCTTTTCCGCATCTCAAACTGACAGTACAAAACAGAAAGAAAAACATCTTTGTGACGCAGTTAGATGAATACAGGTATGTGTATGTTTAGCTGTTTTTAAGGGGCATGTCCTGTAGTTAGTGGCTGTTGTGTGTTAATAACAAAATCCCCACTGATAGATAATATATATACAAATGAAATTGGAGGAAAAATAGTAGGAGTGTTATTTATAAATGATATGACTGATCATCTTCTAGTTTTTGCGATCTTTCAAACAAATGGAAATAGGACAAAAAATTATAAAATGATTATACATAGAACACCAGAACGTCTCAGGTTACATGTGTAACCCTTGTTCCCTGAAAAAAGCGGAACGAGATGCTGCGCTTTGCTAAGCGCTATGGGAACGATCCTAGTTGTGACCGAGCTGTGAATGTGTGTAACACGTCAATGAACATTGACCGGAATTTATAGCCTCGGCTGATGTAGTCATTAGACGCACCTGTGGCCAGGCTATAAATGGATTTGTCACCAGGTGTCCTCAGATCCTCTTCTTTTTGAAGAGCAGTCCTGGGATGTCCCAGTGCATCAGAATCCGTTTTTTCATGGAACAAGGGTTACACATGTAACCCGAGACGTTCCCTTTACAAAAAGCTTCACCATGATGCTGCGCTTTGCTAAGCGCTATGGGAATGCAATACCCACGCCGCCGCACTGGGGCTGTCCGGACACCTACGGTTGTGAAGTGTGCTCACAAGAACGCGAGAGGTCTCAGACATGAGCTTGAGATGTCGACTCAAGGGCATAAGAGCCCGGAGTAACAAACATCTAAACCATAAAATTTGATGAATGTGTGCGGAGAGGACCAGCCTGCCATGTCACAAACTTGTTCAGGCATGAGCTGAGATGTCGACTCAAGGACGTAAGAGTCCGGAGTAGCAAAACATCTAACCCATAAAGTTTGACGAATCTGTGCGAAGAGACCCTATCGCAACACAAACTTGTCATAAAAACTGATGAATGTGAGGACCAGCCCACCACATCACAAACTTGACCAGATATGAGCTCGAGATGTCGACTCATGGGCATAAGAGCCCGGAGTGGCAAGAATATCCAAACTATAAAATTCTAATGAATGTGTGCGGAGAGGACCAACCTGCCACATCACAAACTTGTTCAGGCATGAAAGATTTAAGCCATAAGATCTGAGAATGTGTGTGGAGAGGACCAGCCTGCCGCATCACAAACTTGCTTAGACATGAGCGTAGATGTCGACCCAAGGGCATAAGAGCCCGGGGTTGCATGAACATCTTGTAACATGACCATAAAACCAGATGAATGTCTGGGTCTGGGGAGAGAGCGAGGGAAAGGGACGAACCTGTCTCTCACTCCTCAGCCAGATCCATGCGAGAGCCACACGAATGAAATGTGGGCGATGACTCCCGGAAGAGAGCGAGCCGAGCGCAAAGCATTTTGCCCGAAAGCAGATTGCAATGCTCGCATTTGTCTCTTAATTCCACAGCCGCTTTATTATTATGCGCGGGATTTACAGAGGTTCAGTGTCCTCGTGAACCAAAGAGGCGCCGAGGCGCGCTTCAGGCTTACGAGGATCAGCTGGATCTGGTGAGAGAGCGAGTGAAAGGGATGAATCCGTCTCTCGCTTGTCAGCCAGATCCATACGAGAGCCGCACAAATGAAGTGTGCGTGCTGACTCCCGGAAGCAAGCGAGGCGAGCGCAAAGCACTTTGCCTGAAAGCAAATCACAGTGCTCACACCCGCACTCCTGCAACGCGAGAGCAGCGTGCTCTTCCCCCAAACAAACAGAGCAAAACTGATCTGTGTCCTCTTCAGCTATAGAGCGAGAACAGGGGAACACGCATCGTTTACGGCTTTCAGTCACTCTCTTTCTTTTAAAAATATATATATATTCTAGACAGAAGAGAAAGGAGAAAAGGTTCACTCCACACTGCCTAACAAATTCTAATTCCTAGCAGAGGAAAGAAAGTTTTGACAGGGTTTGTAAAACACACACACAGAATCGCTCTTGAAAAAAGAGGATCTGACGACACCTGATGACGCATCCATTTATAGCCTGGCCACAGGTGCGTCTAATGACTACATCAGCCGAGGCTATAAATTCCGGTCAATGTTCATTGATGTGTTACACACATATTCACAGCTCGGTCACAACTAGGATCGTTCCCATAGCGCTTAGCAAAGCGCAGCATCATAGTGAAGCTTTTTGTAAAGGGAACACATTGCTGCCCTTGGGGAGGACTTCAGAAGAAAAACTGGAGTGAGGTTTATGTAAATAAAGATCCTAATAGAGCCTATGATGCTTTTTTTGATCATACTAATTGGGCAATATGGAAAACATTGTCTAAGAAAGTTTTAAAAGCACAAACATGATGATAAGCCATGGATTACTAAGGGAATAGAGAAGGCATGTAAAAAGAAGTAAATTATATAGGAAAATTATCATAACCAGAACAAAAAAAGCTGAAAAAAATATGATATATAAAAATAAATTCATAAGGATAATAAGATTTAGTAAAAAGGACTATTATCACAAATTATTGGAGAGGTATAAGAGTAATACTCAAGCAACATGGAAAGCACTTAACGGTATAATTAAAAAGAGTACTGGAAAAGTAGACTTTCCAAATCATTTTGATGATGATACTAAAATGATATTGTCAATAAATGTAATGAGTATTTTGTAAATATTGGATGTAAGTTACTGTAAAGCGGTTCACACGACTGACGTGGAGGGAGGACACAGAGGCAGGGGCGTAACTCAAAAGGTAAGACTTTAATAATTGGGGTAAAAAGTGTAAAGACAGTAGATAATCAAAAAGGGCTGTCTCTCATAGGCCAACACTGGACTGGCATTCTCTCTCTCACTGGTAGTGCTGTGGCTCTTTTATGCCGCTCTCCCCGTGCTCACTGAAATTAGAGACAGGTGTTAGACATAATTTAGCTCAGGTGCAAGCGCCCTTACTGCTTTCCCTCCCCGGACGGGCGCTTGACCACACCCCGCTGCCACATACCCCCACCGCCCGACTCAGGCCGGGGCGCCATCCGGCCTGCCTACCACTCCCCCCCCCATTTCTGGAAAGGAAGTCGGCGACAGCCATCTGCATCCCCGGTCTGTGGACCACCTCGAACTTAAAAGGCTGGAGAGCCAGATACCAACGGGTGATCCGGGCGTTAGTATCCTTCATGCGGTGGAGCCACTGCAGTGGGGCATGATCCGAGCAGAGAGTGAAGGCCCGCCCCAGCAGGTAGTAGCGGAGTGTGAGGACCGCCCACTTGATGGCCAAACACTCCTTCTCTACAGTGCTGTACTTCGTTTCCCTCAAGGAGAGCTTCCTACTGATGTACAGCACCGGGCGCTCCTCCCCCTCCACCACCTGCGAGAGTACGGCCCCCAGCCCTCTGTCTGAAGCGTCCGTCTGTAATAAGAAAGGGAGAGAGAAGTTAGGCGAATACAAGAGCGGCCCTCCACAGAGTGCGGCTTTAACTTGTGTAAATGCCTGTTGGCACTGCTCCGACCATTAGACCGGATCTGGAGCCCCCTTTTTAGTGAGGTCAGTCAGCGGGCTGGTGACATCCAAATAATTAGGGACAAATCTTCTATAATAGCCAGCCAGCCCCAGGAACTGCCTCACCCCCTTTTTGGTCTTAGGTCTAGGGCAAGTCGCAATCGCCGCGGTCTTATCAATTTGGGGACGCACCTGGCCATGACCCAAGTTGGACCCCAGATACCGTACCTCCACACACTCAATCGCGCACTTCTTTGGGTTTGCCGTGAGCCCTGCCCGCCGCAGCGACTTCAGGACCGCCCTCAAATGTTGTATATGCCGCTGCCAGTCATTACTATAGATAATAATATCATCTAAATAGGCAGCAGCGTAGGTAGAAAGCGGGCGGAGGACATGGTCCATTGGCTGGGGCCCCGAACAAACCGAACGGAAGTGTCACAAATTGGTGCAATCCGAACGGCGTGGTGAAGGCTGTTTTTTCTCGGGAAATTGGTGTCAAGGGGATCTGCCAATAACCCTTTGTTAAATCCAAGGTCGAATAAAAGCGAGCAGTACCTAACCGATCGAGCAGTTCATCAACCCGAGGCATTGGGTACGCGTCAAATTTAGACACCGCGTTGACTTTTCGATAGTCCACACAGAACCGGACAGACCCGTCACTCTTGGGAACAAGAACGACCGGGCTGGACCAGTCGCTGTGGGACTCTTCTATTACTCCCATATCGAGCATGGCATCCAATTCGTCCCGAACAATTTTCTTTTTATGCTCGGGGAGGCGATAAGGGCGGCTACGAACCACTACCCCCGGCTCGGTCTCGATGTGGTGTTCGATGATGTTCGTGCGACCCGGTAGAGGAGAAAACACGTCTGCAAACTCTTTTTGCAACTTGGCAACCTCTGAACGTTGGCACGGGGAGAGGTGGTCTCCACAAATGACCGGGGCATTGTGATCGGGCTTTGGGTTCACCTCCGGTCCGAGCTCCGCCCTCTCAGGGACCACCGTAGCCAATGACACAGGGACCAGGTGGTATATTTGACGCGCGTCCCCCCTATCGGTTCGCCTAACCTCATAATCGAGATCCCCCACTCGTCGTGTGACCTCAAAGGGCCCTTGCCACTTGGCAAGTAATTTGGAGCTCGATGTGGGGAGCAATACAAGAACTTTGTCTCCCGGTGCAAATTCCCTTAGCTGAGTACCCCTGTCATACAGCCGGCATTGGCGTGCTTGAGCCCGGAGCAAATTCTCCTGTGTTAGTTTCCCCAGTGTGTGGAGTTTTGCTCGAAGATCAGGAACGTACTGAATTTAATTTTTACTACTCGAAGGTCCTTCCTCCCAGGCTTCACGGATGACGTCCAGCACTCCGCGCGGGCGCCGCCCATACAGCAGCTCAAACGGGGAAAATCCCGTGGAGGCTTGCGGGACCTCTCGTACTGCAAATAACAGGGGGTCAAGCCATTTATCCCAATTCCTAGCGTCTTCGTGTACGAACTTACGAATCATATTCTTGAGCGTTTTATTAAATCGTTCCACTAGGCCATCTGTCTGCGGATGGTACACGCTAGTGCGAATCGACTTAATGCCCAATAGTTCATAAAGTTTGCGGAGTGTTCGTGACATAAAGGTCGTGCCTTGATCGGTGAGGATTTCTTTCGGAATCCCCACCCGGGAGATTATTTTGAAGAGTGCCCCTGCAACACTACGTGCAGAGATATTGCTTAGAGGCACTGCTTCCGGATATCGTGTTGCGTAATCCACCAGGACTAATACAAAACGATGTCCGCGTGCTGTCCGATCTAATGGCCCGACGAGGTCCATTCCAATTCTTTCAAAGGGAACCTCGATTAATGGAAGGGGGCGCAATGGCGCTTTTGGGGTGGCCGGCGGATTTACCAGCTGACATTCGCGGCACGCCGCACACCACCTGCGGACGTCGCCGCTAATGCCCGGCCAATAAAAACGGGCTATTAGACGGAGCAGTGTTTTCCTTTCACCTAGGTGACCCGCCATGGGATTATAATGAGCCGCCTGGAACAGCATTTCCCGACGGCTCCGTGGAATTAACAATTGAGTTATATTTTCCTTTGTCTGAGTGTCCTGCGTCACTCTATACAACCGCTCATTTATAATCGCGAAATAGGGGTATGCGAGAGCGATGTCCGGCTGGAGACGCTGACCATCAATTGTTTTCACCTGATCAAACGCGTGCTTAAGGGTTTCATCCCGCGACTGCTCCAAAGGGAAATCTACGTCAGGGAATTCCCTGCGAAGGGGAGGGGCGGAAGGCCCGCCCCTTCCCTCGTCATCCCCATTCGGAGCAGCCGAGGATGGCCCCGGCTCCGCCTCCCCTGCCAAAGCATCGCACATCGCACATCTCCCCATTTTAATGCAGGACCCATCCTTCCCAGTTCCCCCCAAAACATCCTTAAATGCAGGCCAATCGGTCCCCAAAATCAGAGGATGGGTGAGGCGGGAACTAACCGCTGCCTCCACTTTATGTTTTTCCCCTCGAAATTTAAGCAGCAAGGTCACTATCGGATAGCTGTGAACATCCCCGTGCACGCACCTCACCCTTACCCGTTTAGCCGTGCTCAAAGCCCCGGGTTGAACCAAGCGTTGATGGATGGTGGTCTGATTATAACCGGTATCCAGCAAAGCTTGGTGTGTACCCCCCTGGATTCTTACCGGAACCCGGTACACTCCAGCCCGATCGGGGGCAGCATGTGGGAGATCGGCGACCCGGACCACCGCCCCCACCTTCATCAACGGACACCGCTCGCGGAAGTGGCTCGAGTCCCCGGACCGCCGGCCCAGACATCACACCTGTACCTGCTTTGACGGACGCCCCCACCTGAGGGGGAGAGCGGCTGTAGGTGGTGGAGGAGGGATGGGCTGATGCTGTCGGTTGAGGTGTTGGTCTCAACCAGGCTCCTCGCCTACGTGGGGCAGCAACGGGACCTGGAGAGAGGACAGAGCAAGAGGGTTGGGGGGAGTGGGGAAGAGCGGAAGTAAACACAGGAGGGGGAAGAGAGGGAGAAAGAGAGAGAGAGGGCTCGTCCGCCCTTGGGATCGCCGCGATATGGTCCTCCGCTAACTGGACGGCAGCTTCCAGCGACGCCGGGCGGTGGCACTGGACCCACTCCGCCGTTCTCCGGGGCAAGCGTTGGATGAACTGTTCCAGCACCACCTGATCGACAAGACCCTCGACGTCGCGGTCCCCCACTAACAGCCACCTCCAGCAGGCATCACGGAGTTGCTGGGCAAGAGCAAACGGGCGATCGGACTGCTCTAGCTTCATGCCCCGGAAGCGCTGTCGGTTTTCCTCGGGGCTCCGACCTACCCGTTGCAAGATGGCTTTCTTCAGGTCGGCGTAGGCCAGGAGGCTTGTTGCCGGCAGTTGTTGCGGCGCGAGTTGGGCTTCCCCGGACAGAAGAGGAATGAGGCGGGCTGCCCATTGGTCTTGCGGCCAGCCCCAGATTTCCGCCGTTCTCTGGAACAAATCTATAAAGGCTTCTGCATCATCAGCCGCCCCATCTTCTGTAACGTGGGCGGCGGCAGTGTGGCACGGGCGTCCGGGGTCGCGGCTATGGCCGGTGTGGCCTCCTGGCTGAGCAGGCTCCGGATGACGTGGCGATCTTCTGCTTGAGCCCGCATGATCTCGAAGAACCACCGATCTTGGTTCTGCCTGAGCTCAAGCAGGGACTGTTGGTGGCTCTGATGGAGGTTAGCGAGGGACTGGAGGACTTCGGCCAGCTGGGAGGACTCTACGGGGTGATCCTTCTCCATCGTTGGAATTAATTCCCGGGTTTCGGCACCAGTGTAAAGCGGTTCACACGACTGACGTGGAGGGAGGACACAGAGGCAGGGGCGTAACTCAAAAGGTAAGACTTTAATAATTGGGGTAAAAAGTGTAAAGACAGTAGATAATCAAAAAGGGCTCTCTCTCATAGGCCAACACTGGACTGGCATTCTCTCTCTCACTGGTAGTGCTGTGGCTCTTTTATGCCGCTCTCCCCGTGCTCACTGAAATTAGAGACAGGTGTTAGACATAATTTAGCTCAGGTGCAAGCGCCCTTACCGCTTTCCCTCCCCGGACGGGCGCTTGACCACGCCCTCGCTGCCACAGTTACCAAAAGAGATTGTAGAGCAGAGAACTGGGGATAGGGTAGATTAAGTGAATATTCCTATTAACATCCAATCAATATACATTAGGGGAGCTGATGAAAAGTAAATACTTAATATTATTACTATTCAATATTATTAAAATCATTATAGAATATATTGTAAAACCATTTACATATATCTGTAATCAGTCCTTTTTAACAGGTAGGCTATATTTCCAAGTAATATGAAAACAGCAAAAGATATTCCCATTTTTAAAAGTGGAGATAGACATCTCTTTTCCAATTACAGACCAATTTCTCTGCTTTGCCAGTTTTCAAAAATCTTAGAGAAATGATTTGTATGCAGGCTTGATAATTTAATAGATAAACACAATTTATTGAGCGATCATCAGTATGGCTTTAGAGCTAATAGCTCATCCTTAATGGTGGTGATGAACTGGTAGAAGAGATTACCACTGCTATGGATAATAATGACTATACTGTGGGGGTGTTCCTAGATTTAAAAAAATCACTATTGATCACAGCTTAGTAATGATGAAACTGGAGAGATATGGTATAAGAGGAAAAGCCTTCTCTTGGTTAAGAAGTTACCTTGCTAAATTGATAGATATCAATTTGTACAAATAAATAATGTTAAATCAGCATTAGTGAAAGTCACTTGTGGTGTTCCACAAGGTTCGATGCTAGGCCCAAAATTGTTTGTATTGTATATAAATGATATTTATAAAGTGTATAACGTATTAAAAATGGTCCAGTTTGCAAATGACACAAATTTATGTTGTTCGGGTAAACGTTTGGAACAACTTCTGAATACAGTGGAAATTTAACTGATAGTCTTAAAAAAATGGTTTGATGATAATAGACTTTCATTGAATTTAAGTAAAACAAAGTTAATATTATTTAGTAATCGGCAATGTATTACTAAAAGTAAAATTAGAATTAATAATGAGGAAATAGAAAGAGTGTATGAAAATACATTTCTGGGTGTTATAATAGATCATAAATTAAGTTGGAAACCACATATAAATAATGTAAAAACAAAATTGTCTAAATCCATTGCAATCACTGATCTATAACTGAATTGCTCAAAGAATTCTTAACTGCCAGCAGTAGTTGAAGCCACCGGAAGTGCTCTGGCGGCCATCTTACTATTCCCTACCGACAGAGGGCATCGCGGCATGTACGGCGTTTAAGCACGGAACAACACTCCCTAAAGGATGTGGCAAAAGTGCCCACAGGTTGTAATTTATACAGACTATGTACCAATTAAGCACAAATGATTTGTTATCCCCATGTAGAGAGGACATAACGATCATAATCTTTAATAATCAACAGTAAAAGGAAACGCCAAGGAAACGTGCTGCATCACACTCCAAACGGCTTAGGAAAACTCTTGTAGAAAAAATAAAAATCTTGTACTGCAAAAAAGAAGAAAAAATAAAAGTTTGATATAAAGACCAGGGGCCGATTGCACCAGCTATACCCAAGTTTAAACTTAGCCTAGTTGTGGCGTAAATGGGCACTAAGTCACAATTTACGCACTACTACATATTTGAGCATTGCAGCATTAAACTTCGGTAGGACGTAGCCCTACATATAAATAATATTTACGGAAGACTCCGAGCAGGTGTAACTGATGGAATAAAAAAGCAGACTGATATTTTATGACATCAATGAGCTCATGTTTTGCATGACAGGCATCAGTCATTTCGACATACATTATGATGTTGACATTTACGAGAGAGCGAAAACCTTTCCAGCGTCTCTTCAGCATGAAACCGTTCAAACAGTGCAGTTTTCAGGATGCATCGCATGGTTTCAACACACAGGCATGTGATCAGCGAAGGACAAAAAAGTAGGAAGGCTGCAGCCCCAGTGAACCAAATCCCCATTTCTCATTTGGCCACACAAAATACGAATCATTGTAATTACTCAATTCTGATTGGAAATTTTAGTTTTATCAGTAGGTTTTGTGCTGTCTGCATTAATCCGCATGTAATAATAGTATTTAAAATGCAGCATTTTGCAGTTTAAGTACAGTACATTTAAGTAGACCCTAGTTTTTAGTTTTAGTAGATTTTAGGTTTTACTCGCCAGAGTCTTGACAACATGAAAGCATAATATATAAAAAAATATATTAAGCAAACCGAGGGGGGACACTTCATATTTATATATTCACGCAATATATTGCAATTTTTTAAATATTTTCCTTTATGATTTGAATATCATTTTAGCTTTTTAAAAATGTACAAATTTCACATTTTATCAATTTATATGACGTCATGAAATTGCATTTTTAAATATGATACAAGCTGTTTGAAATTTCATCCACATTTTTAACAAAACAATTCACAAGGTAGGAACCTAATAATGAAAATTAGGGGTCACGATTGTGAAATTTGGCTGACAATTAATTGTCAAACAAATAATTGTGATTATGACGATTAATTGCCTGTTCCCTTTACAAAAAGCTTCACTATGATGCTGCACTGAAGAGTGCTTTGGGAACACGTCTCAGTTGTGACCAGCTGTGAATATGTATGCGACACGTCAGTGAACATTGACCGGAATTTATAGCCTCTGCCGTGGTAATCATTGGACGCACCTGGCGCAGTGGCTATAAATAGATGCGTCACCGGTGCATCATCACATTTTTCGTCTTCAGAGCCATTCTGTGCTGTGTGCCTGTCAAACTTTCTTTCCTCTGTTAGGAGTTAGATTCTGTTAGGCAGTGCGCAGTGAACCTTTTCTCCTTTCTCTTTCCTCTGAAAAAGAAAAAAAAAGAAAAACATTGATTGATAAACAAAACAAGCAGCATGTGTTCCCATGTTTACGCTCGATGGCTAAAACGGACACACACCAGTTTTTGTTTTGTGTGTTTGGGGAAGAGCATGCTGTTCTTGCATTGGGGCGGGGCAGGTGCGAGCCTTTCGATCTGTTTACAGTCGAAATGCTTCGCGCTCATCTCGTTTACTTCCAAGAGCCAGCGCCCACTCTTTCATCATGGGGGTCTCGCATATATCTGGCTGAGGAGCGAGAGACGGGTCCGTCCCTATTGCTCGCTCTCTCCCCAGATCCAGCTGATCCTTCTCATAAGCCTGAAGCGCGCCTCGGCGTCTCTTCATTTCACGAGGGGGGCGCTGAACCTCTGTACATTCCACGCACAATAATAAAGCAGTTGAGAAATTGCTTGAGGTGGTTACTTGGGCTGTGCCAGACTACAGCTAGACTGGCCACGCGAACAAGAGACACCCCCCCCCCCCCAACGCTCCAAACTATAAGACAGATTTCTGTCTGGTGGCTAAAAAAAAAAAGAAAAAAGGAAGGGAACGCTGGTCAGGCTGGTGCTGCTCTGCACACTATGGCACTCTTGCAGGCATACCAGACTGACCTGCTAAAGGACCTGAGTGCGGGTACCATGCTCGACGAGGAAGCTTTCTCTGAGCTTCATCAAGCCACGGATCTATCTCTCCATGCATCCAAGCAGACAGCCCGTGCCATTGGCCGGTCTATGTCTGCTTTGGTCAGCACAGAAAGACACTTATGGCTCAACCTTTCGGGCATCAAAGATAAGGGCAAAGTTTTCCTTCTTGATGCCCCAGCTTCACCTTCTGGCCTATTCAGGGACGCTATGAATACAGTTATCTCGAGGTTCCAGGAGGCGAAAAGCCACAAGGAAACATTTGGGCAGTTTTTTTCCTCGCCGTACTCAGGATGATTTCTCACCAAAACAGACGATTTCCCATTGAGACCCATAGGAATACAGAATGTTAGGGAATACCAAGATGGCGGCACAGTAGCTTCACTGTTGTGATGTCATGAGCAATCCAGTTATATATAGATCAGTGATTGCAATATTAAATAGAACAAAACATATTTTGAATGAAAACTCATTATATATACTGTATTGTTTACTCATAGTTCCATACATTACTTACTGTGTGGAGGTATGGGGTCATACATACAAAGCCAACATAAATCAAATATATATGTTACAGAAGAGAGCAATAAGGATTGACTATTACGAACCAACAAACATATTTATTGAATTACATGTTTTAAAATTTGTAGAGTTGGTTGATTTTTACACTGCGCAGATAATGTATGAAGTAATAATTTACTTCCAAATTGTATTCAGAGGTTGTTTGAAATAAGAGAAAGCCAGTATAAACTAAGGGGAATGTACATGTATAAAAAATAAAGAACGAATATAAAAAATAGATGTATATCTGTGAAAGGGGTAAATCTATGGAATAATTGTAACAAGGAATTCAAAATGTGTAGCTCACTTTATAAATTTAAGAAAATGTTTAAAAAAAAGGATAGTAAATAACTATATACCTCAATATGAATAATTTTTGTATTATATTTTGTATTATTTAAGCTATTGTATTAATGTCTGAATGTTATGTATGCACATTTGTGTAATGTCTTATGTTACTGTTTTGTTTATCTTGTATGAGTCAAATTCACTGAGAAAAGTTACGCTCATTAGATAAATATGTAAAAAAAAAGGTAGCACAATAAGCAAAGGCTTCAGCCTACACCTTTTTCAGTTGTTATGTATATTTTAATTTATTATGGAAAATAGTATTTGAGGACCAAAATAAATTTTTTGAATAACGTCTGTCCCGTTGTTGTCTTGACAGTGAGCGAAAGGATGAGCGTATAACCCATCTTCCAGTAATAAAAGAGGTATTAATCAGATATAAACTGTTCACTTGTGTGGTGTAGACACATGTATACATTGATGATATGATGAAATATGCTGCAGAGTTCTAGTGTGATTCTGGAGTCAGGTGTGAACACACTTCAGTCCACATTACTCCTGAAGAAACAGATGCAACTGGAGAAACTTAACAAACAACTGATGGACAAACACGAGGAGGTCAGAGGTCGCATGCAGATCCTGCAGCAGAAAAGAGCAGATTTACAGCTCAGACAGCAGGAGGTGAGAAACATTAACATATTAACCTGATATATGTGAAATGCTTCATTTATTCTTCTTTACACAGACAAAACACAGGGCGGCACAGTTTGAGAAATTTGTCGAGGAAAATGAGGTAAAACGTCGCTGTGCCTTGAAAAAATATCATATGGAGAGACAACAGAATGAATATAAAGAAAAGGAGAAAGCTGAACTTTCTGCACAACTTGAACAATTACAAGCAAGGTAACTAGTCAAAGATGGGTAATCTTGTCCAGTTTACCCAGTTCATATGAGTCAAATCTACAGACAAACCCTCAAGGAGGAATAATACGGAGCCCAGATAATAATTATTTCTGTTTTGCCTTACCTTGCAATAAATTTACCATGGTTTTACTACAGTAACCATATTTTAACATTGATATTCATAGGAAGACCATAGTACTAATACAGAAAAACAAAAACTATGTAATAAAAATCATAATTTTGTGAATATCATGGTTTTACTATGTAACATTCCCCTATTTATTAAAATAGGAAGTATTAACACAATCAAAGGGATCGGTGCTGCTCTTAAGTGATTCGTAATACGGAGGAAGAATCGCACTCAAACACAGATGTTTAACAATAAACCCAAGTGTATTTATGAGATCACAGATATATACAAACATATAATGGAACAATGCTGACAAGACAGTGATATATATATAAATATATATGTGGATGTGGGAAATGTCAGGTAGGTATATGAAAAGTCTTGTTATCCAGAGTGCACGCACAAACAAACAATGTTAGATCGGTCTCACCGGTGTATGTTCAAACCGTGAGCAGGATCAGTGCGGTAAAGTGACTGTTATAAGTCCAAAGAGTTGAGTAATCCAAACAAACGTTATCTGGTAGTACGCTTCCAAGGAACGGCATATCATGCTCCAAAAAACAGCCAGCAAAAAGGATATTCCACGCGGATACAAGTTGTAGTTGAGAATGAGGAGCAGCTCTCTCGATGACCGGCATATCGGTCTCTTTTATTCAAAATGCTAGTATCCTGTTTACATGTTGCGTCATCCCGTGACGAGATCTCACGGGAAGTGATCGCGAGAACGTGTATAGGGGCGTCAATATAACATTAGTCAGGGTAAAATACAGCTTACCGGGCAAAGCAATAGAATAATTGACAACCAACAATTTAGTCAATTTGCATTATTATAGGAGGTGCTTTGCCTTATGTGGCAACGTTACAACTATGCAAATACCATAGTTTAACTATGATTTTACTGTAGTGATATTGTAGTAACACTTTAAAATAAGGTTACATTTGTTAGCATTAGTACACAACATTAGTTAACATGAATGAATAATACTTTTACAGCATTTATTAATCTTGGTTAATGCTAATTTCAGCATGATTTTTAAATTAGTAGTTGTATATGTTTACATTAGTTGCACTATGAACTAACATTAACGAACAATGAACGTATTTGTATTAACATTACAAGATTAATAAAGGCCGTAAAAAAATACAATACCTAATAATGCATTAACAAATTTAATCTAATAATAAAGTGCTTCCAATATTGCAGACTGCAGTAACCATAGTTCCCTTTACAAAAAGCTTCACTATGATGCTACACTTTGCTAAAGCGCTTTGGGAACAATCCTAGTTGTGAACGAGCTGTGAATATGTGTGTAACACATCAATGAACATTGACCGGAATTTATAGCCTCGGCTGATGTAGTCATTAGATGCACCTGTGGCCAGGCTATAAATGGATGCATCATCAGGTGTCGTCAGATCCTCTTTTTTCAGAGCGATTCTGTGTGTGTGTGTTTTACAAACCCTGTCAAAACTTTCTGCTAGGAATTAGAATTTGTGAGGCAGTGTGAAGTGAACCTTTTCTCCTTTCTGTTCTGTCTAGAAAATATATATATATATATTTTTAAAAGAAAGAGAGAATGACTGAAAGCCATAAACGATGCGTGTTCCTCTGTTCTCGCTCTAAAGCTGAAGAGGACACGCATCGGTTTTGCTCTGTTTGGGTGGGGCTCTCGTATGGATCTGGCTGAGGAGCGACATTCATCCCTTTCGCTCACTCCCTCCCCAGATCCAGCCGATCCTCGTAAGCCTGAAGCATGCCTTGGCGCCTCTTCGGTTCACAAGGACACTGAACCTCTGTAAATCCCGCGCATAATAATAAAGCGGCTGTGGAATTAAGAGACAAATGCAAGCATTGCGATCTGCTTTTGGGCAAAATGCTTTGCGCTCGCATCGCTTACTTCCGGGAGTCAGCGCCCACATTTCAGTCGTGGGGCTCTCGCATGGATCTGGCTGAGGAGTGAGAGACGGGTTCATCCCTTTCCCTCGCTCTCTCCCCAGACCCAGCTAGTCCTTCCCGTGATCTCGAAGCGCGCTTCGGCGCCTCTTCGGTTCACGAGGGGGGCGGGGCGCTGAACCTCTGTACATTTCACGCACAATAATAAAGCGGCTGGGAAATTACTTGAGGTGATTACGTGGGCTGTGGCCAGACTACAGCTAGATTGGCCACGCGAACAAGAGACCCTCCCCCAAACGCTCTAAACTAGAAGACAAATTTCTGTCTGGTGGCCAAAATTATTAAATAAATAAAAGAGGGAATGGAACTCTATATCGGTCCCTTCATTTCTTCTATGACCTCCATAACAATATTTTCTTTATGGAGGAAATTTATACCTCCCGTGTCTTCGTGCCCTCGACATTGGTGTATTCAACTATCGTGGGTGCTGAAGCTCGGGGGTATTCAGTGATGCCGCCGGTAGAAGAGACACCTGCAGGTTTTCTCTCGCCTGGCTCGGCATCAACGCTAAAGAGACCTACTCTCCCCACAAAGCTGTGCAGGACCACCTCCACGCTTGTGGGGAAAGCGTATCAGGCAGCAAGTCAGGCTGGTGTTGCCCTGCACACTATGGCAGTGTTACAAGCGCACTAGGCTAAATCTGTTGAAGGACCTGAGTGTGGGCACCTCACAGCCCTGCCCCGGTCCTTCTAGACGGGAGGCTCTAAAACAAAACGTGGCGAATCGTGCTCCCCCTCGTAAAGACTGGGGTCCAGTTCGTCACCCTCAGCAGCCCCCAATGCAAGACCTCAGGGGCGTGATTTCTAAGAGAAAGAAACCCTGACGGACTTGTACCCAGCCTTGTGGGGATAGTTACCCTCGGGACAGGGCGTGTGTATCATCCACTTCGGCCCTCCCGATACCCTCACAAAATCTCTTCACTCCCGCCGCCTTTGGTGTTTCAGGTGATAGAGGCTTCCAACAAAGAGTTGGGTGTACCGTTGCTTCCTGCCTTGATCCAGGATGCGGAACACTCGACATCCCCTCAACAGGAAGTGTCAGAAATAATACCCATGTCAGACAACCTGGCAGCGTGGAAGCTTCTGCCAGGTATTTCTATGTGGGTTCTAGAAACTATAGAAAGAGGCTAGAGAATTCAATTTGCTCGCCGTCCTCCAAGTTTCAACGGCGTTGTTCCCACTACCGTGAAACCGGAACAGGCAAGTCTACTGTGGAAAGAACTGCAAAATCTCTTGGTCAAAGGGACCATAGAACATGTCAGAAAGAGTCAGGCTATTACAGCAGATACTTCCTGGTTCCCAAGAAGGGTGGGGGGGTTGCGTCCGATTCTAGATCTTCGAGGCTTGAACCGCTCGGTGTTCAAGTCCTAGATGCTGACTATCAAGATGATCGTGTCACAAGCCCAACATCACATTTGGCTGGTCACCATCGATCTCATGGACGCACATCTTCATATAGAGCCACAGCACAGGAAGTTCCTGAGGTTCGCTTTCGGGGGCGAAGCCTTCCAGAATCGGGTTCTTCCATTTGGCCTAGCCCTATTAACCCGCACATTCAGGAAATGCATGGATGCAGCACTGGCTCCTCTGCGACTCCAGGGCATCCGCATTCTGAATTATATAGACGACTGGCTAATCCTAGTGCAGTTCCAAGAACTGGCAGTTCAGCACAGGGATATCGTCTTGACTCATCTGGGGGTTATATGGAATTCGGTCACGATGCAGGCACAATCGTCTCCCGCACGAATCGTTTCCATTCAGAACACCCTGAGCAAGGTCAGGCTAGGTCGAGGTTGCACTGCTCATCAGTATCATTGAATACTAGGTCTCATAGCATTGGAGTCCGCGGTGATCCCTTCGGACCTTCTGCACATGAGACCGCTTCAGCTGTGGCTAGAAGCCAGGGGGTTTTATCCGAGGACCGATCCCCTAAGGCAAATAAGGGTTACGCGCCACATGCTTCGTTCCCTTTCTATGTGGTTCAGACCCCGGTTCTTACCTTGGGTCCCACTCTAGGTGCGTCTTGTCGTCGCAGGCTGCTAACGACAGACACCTCCCTGACGGACTGGGTAGCATCCTTAAGTGGTCATCTGGCTTAAAGGGATAGGAGGGTTGTCAGTTCGATTGTCACAGTAACTGTCTCGAGCTGATGGCCGTATTTCTGGCCCTGAAATACTTCCTCCTGAGACTGCCACATCTTGGTGCGGGTGGGCAATACAGCAGTAGCCTCTTACGTAATCCATCGGGGGGATCCACGTTCATGTCAGCTGAATTTCTGGCACGTTGGATCCTCCTTGGGGCCCTGGGCAGCTCCTGTCACTCAGGACAGGACTACGTGGAGTGGTGGTGGCGTAGTGGCTAGAGCACAGGGCTGCTAATCAGAAGGTCGCTGGTTCGAACCCCACGGCCACCACAATTGTGCCCTTGAGCAAGGCACTTAACTCCAGGTTGCTCCGGGGGGATTGTCCCTGTAATAAGTGCACTGTAAGTCGCTTTGGATAAAAGCGTCTGCCAAATGCATAAATGTAATGTAGGACAGTTTTGTCCCTGGATGCCCGTGTGTGTGGGAGCAGATTTACTCTGAGGTAGTGAACAAATCTATGTGAGATTTCACAGGGCAGAAGAGGACCCCTTCGCCTCTATGATAGCGCAATGTCTCCTCTCAATATCACCCAGCCCCCCTTGGGTTTGGACTTAAATGCACATACATGACCCTGAATGCGTCTGTATGCGTTTTTGTCCCCCGGTTTTTCTGCTCCCGGGAGTCTTTGCAAGGTTTGCCAGCAAGGGTCTTGCCTCCTTCTAATGGCGCTGCACTGGCCGAACAGGATATGTTTCTTGAATACCTCTCCTCAACGGCTCGCCTTGGGCGATTCCGAACAGGGAGGACCTTCTCATCACTGGCCCGAATTGTGAAACCATTCATGCTTGGCCCCTAAGCGTACCAACTGAGGTTCACAGGACTTTCTCTTGAGGTTATCGAGACCATTTCAAGTGCTAGGGCTCCCTCCACTTGGAACTGATCTGGATAGATTTTACAGGGCAGAAGAGGACCTCTTCGCCTCTGTTGATAGTGCAATGTCTCCTCTACTTCTCCTCGAGTCACCCAGTTTCCCCCCCTAAGTTCATATTACAGAACCAGCTAACTGCCAGTTTGCTTCATTCTGGATTTTCTGTAGAAAGAACTGTCAGCGGGCACTTACCTCACCACTACCAAGTTCTATGTGGCCTCCACTAAGGTTTGCCACGCCTTGGTAGGCGGGGTGCCCCCTAAGAGGCATCCTTGCTATGACCGCTTCATAGGGTAAGACCCCCTTTTTAGACCTCTAGAGTCAGCGTTTGGTAGACTTCTGACTCTCAAGATGGTTTTTCTTACGCCAGTAGGTTTTATGGCGCACTCTACCAGAGGGCTCTCCTCCTCTAAAGTCTTGGCTAGAGGTCTCCCTCTGCAGCAAGTTTGTGATGCGGCAGGCTGGTCCTCTCCGCACACATTCTTCAGGCTCTATGGTTTGGATGTTCATGCTACTCCGGGCTCTTACGCCCCTGACTCGACATCTACGCTCATGTCTAAGCAAGTTTGTGATGCGGCAGGCTGGTCCACTCCGCGCACATTCTCAGATCTTATGGCTTAACCCTCTGGGGTCTGAGGTGTTTTTGGGGCCCTTGAGATGTTTTGACATGCCCTGACATTTGTGCTTATTTCAGCAACTTACAACATACCATTGGCCAACATGTAATTTTGCTGTATTCATCACAAACTCTGCTACAATAATATGTAAGCAAAATAGATGTACATGTTTGCATTTTATAGAAAAAAAAATATTATGCGTGGTTAGTAAGTTTGGGAAAAAAAAATGTCACCGCAATAAGGCCATATAACACATACTGAACAGTTGTCCACAAGACTTTTGAGTCACCATTCTTGTAGGCTAGAATTTTTACTACAAAATGATGTGAGAATCATTCTGACCACTCTTTCACAAACAACAATATAACAATTTAAAATTTGTAAGTCAGTTTTTGAGTCAGCACTGCTGTATGCGTGGGAGTGTCGATGGACATGAATATTAATGAGATTCACACCAGGGGAGACAAAGGACAATCCCCCAAAGGCTAATGCCCCATCAAGGTGCTGTGAGGCATTCTGAACTGAGAATGACATGAGATGCAAAGGTTTTGTTTTTCAATCTGTTTTATTGTAATTCCTCTATGTGAAGGAACAATGTTGTGCCTCACAAGACCACAGTGCTACATATACAAGTCAACTGACTTATACTTTACAAAAATACTTTGCATAAAACTATAGACATATACTTGAATTTACACAAGAAACAACATGTGGTGGTAAAGAAGCCTGTGTACATATGGACAGTCATACATCATTATGCCACTCTTGAAAACAGTTCCTATTCAGCTGAAGACATAAGTGAACATTGCATGCCTGGCATTTCCATGGTGTCAATTGCCTTTTACCACGCACTGTTGTGCAATGCACACAATTGCGGCGACCAACTGTGGCAACATCCCTGCCTTCTGATGTCAGCTCAGCTCCTGGAACCGGTACATGGTCACTATTTGTCCGTTTTGGTGCCGTTTTCTGTGACACACCACAGAGCTCTTGGATAAGTTGCTCCATAAACTCTTTGTGGGACAAGTTACCATGTAGCTCTTTGTGCACAATGAAAGAGTTGGTGGAAGCAATGTCCAAGAAGTGTAGAAAGATCTTTCTGTACCACTTCATTGTTTTGTGTTGTGCAGTGTAGTACTGTAACAGCTTATCAGACAGGTCAACGCCCCCCATGTGTATGTTGTATTCAGTCACAGGTGCAGGACATGGAAAAAAAAAAAGTTTTTTTGTAATTTCAATATGTACTTTTATATTATGACAATGTAAACACAATTAGGCTACATTTCATCTGTAAAATATTACATTTATGCACTTTCTCAGTATGATTCTTGATCGCACTGAGAACTGAATGACACCTGCGTGCTCCTCTGCATGGTGCTGGAGAAGGAGTGCGTGATGCAGACACATTCCTAAAAAAAAAAAAAAAAAAAAAAAAAAACGTGAGCATGCTGATAACACAATCAAAGAAACTGTATCATTATCATTATCAATCACTAATTGCCATGGATTAAAAAAAATCTGTTGATGGCCATGGGACTGAGAAATATATTGATGGGCCGTAGACCGCGTCACCGCAAGTATCTGTTGATGGGCCATATAGACCGCGCGCATTTAGTGATACACGCAATGAACGGATCGTTTGCGCACGACACATCACTAGCCTACATGTCAAACATTTACACATGTATTCACAAACATCTGTGCATAGGGCAGTAAGCATGATAAGTAGTGTCATAGGCTAACCAAAACTGAACATATAAAAATATATTGCATAGACAGTAACGTTAGGACTATCACATATTTTACCGGAAATATATTTGCACTAAATAATCAAGTTGCCCAAGCAGATATTCGCAAACAAGATACATTACGCATAAGGCAGTATTTTAGCATGATAATCAGTGTCATAAGCTAATCACTGAGTGAAATATATTTAATATACAAATATGTTTAGAGTTTAATCACATTTGAAAAGTTTACACTTGAGCATACACGAATGTTAGGGATATTGTGGGGCAATCTTTCCTGTAAGATGTCAAAAGCTAGCCAAAACTAGGCAAAATATAGTCTGAAAATTCATATAAGTTCCATATGATCAGAAAAGGAATTATATAACACTAAACAACTTACTCCGAACTTGTATCCTCGGCGGGATCAATTCGTTCTTCAAAGTGCAGCGTTCGTCGTCGGAATTGCAATCTTCCTCTGAGGAAAAGGTGAATTTTTCCTCGCTGTCCAGAATCATCTGAAGGGCCTCTTCACCGGAGTACTGTGCCATGCTCAAAATGCGATGAACTATCAGTGAATCTCATGAAGAAACTTCGGGTTTTTATGGCATTGATCGGGGAACATGTGCGATGCATATCACCTATTTACATGTGAATAGCGCCCGGGGGCGTGGCGGTCTCAGCTCATTACAGATAATGAGGGGAGAACGAAAAAACTGTACTCTCCTTGGTTTCAAACGGATTACATAAGCTGAAAATATTTGTTTTTTTTAATAAATTACTTCATGTAAAAGAAGAGAATGCAAGCTTCATAAAGACATATGTCTCGTGCCTGGGTGACAAGTATTTGCTGAGTTACAGTTAATTTACGGACGCGTTTCAGAATGGACTTCACTGACAGAGAGAACGCAGAACTCGCATCATGTTTGTTTTTCTTTATTTGGCCAAAAGCACAACACTTTGTTTTTATTGTGAGTATCCACAAAAAAAATAGACACTTAACAGGATCTAATGATGTACAACACTTATATGTAAGATCAAAATCAACCGAGTATTTTGAGTCTCTTTTGCACTGATAAGAAAAAAAGCGAGACTATCGCGCCGGCGCGATTGCCGACCCCAGAGGGTTAAGTCTTTCATGCTTGAACAAGTTTGTGATGCGGCAGGCTGGTCCTCTCCGCACACATTCTTCAGGCTCTATGGGTTGGATGTTCATGCTACTCCGGGCTCTTATGCCCATGAGTCGACATCTCGAGCTCATGTCTGGTCAAGTTTGTGATGCGGTGGGCTGGTCCTCTCCGCGCACATTCATCAGACTTTTATAGTTTGGATGTTCTTGCCACTCCGGGCTCTTATGCCCATGAGTCAACATCTCGAGCTCATGTCTGGTCAAGTTTGTGATACGGCGGGCTGGTCCTCTCCACACACATTCATCAAATTTTATGGGTTAGATGTTTTGCTACTCATGACTCTTACATCCTTGAGTCGACATCTCAAGCTCAAGTCTGAGGCCTCTCGCGTTCTTGTGAGCACACTTCACAACCGTAGGGGTCCGGACAGCCCCAGTGCGGCGGCGTGTGTATTGCGTTCCCAAAGCGCTTAGGAAAGCGCAGCATCATAGTGGAGCTTTTTGTAAAGGGAACATCTCGGGTTACATGTATAACCCTTGTTCCATGAAAAAAGCAGAACGAGATGCTGTGCTTCTTTGCCGCACTGGACGTCCAAGGACTGCTCTTCAAAAAGAAGTATCTGACGACACCTGGTGACGTATCCATTTATAGCCTGGCCACAGGTGCGTCTAATGACTACATCAGCCGAGGCTATAAATTCCGGTCAATGTTCATTGACGTGTTACACACATATTCACAGCTTGTTCACAACTAGGATTGTTCGCAAAGCGCTTAGCAAAGTGCAGCATCTCGTTCCGCTTTTTTCAGGGAATAAGGGTTACACATGTAACCCGAGACGTTTTTGCCAGAAAGCATGTTTGATTTAGATTTTCTATAGTAATATTGTAGTACCATGATTGTTTAGGCTAACCATTTTTTTATTTGTTTATTTTATTTTTTGACAGAAGCCATGTTTTTACTTGAGTATATTAATATTGTAGTATCTATTCAAAGAAAGTTAAGTAATCATGGTTTTAATACAGTATACCAGTTTTTCTCAACTGGGTTGCAGGTCTATTCGGACTGGATCGCGAAAGAACAATGCCATGGTTCTCCCATTGAAGTTATTTTGGCGAACACCCAAGTGATAGTCAGATACCATATTCAAATCAAAATAACTGCACAATTATGATTTTTATTAAATAGCGTTTGTTTTTCTGTATTAGTACTATGGTTTTACTATGAATATCAATGTTAAAATATGGTTACTGTGGTAAAATCATGGTAAATTTATTGCGAGAAATTCATTGTTAGTTAATGTTAGTTCATAGTGCAAATAATGTAAACATATCCAACTTTAGATTTTAAAAATCATGCTGAAATTAGCATTAACCAAGATTAATAAATGCTGTAAAAGTATTATTTATTCATGTTAACTAATGTTGTGTAATAATGCTAACAAATGTAACCATGTTTTAAAGTGTTACTACAATATAACTACAGTAAAATCATAGTTAAACTATGGTATTTGCATAGTAAAGTACTATGTTATGTACTATGGTTTTAGTAATATGGTTAATGGAGTAAAATCATGGTAAGAAAACAAATTCCTGTCTTGTCCTCTAAGGGGATCCATAGAATAAAAACCTTTTCTCCCCAATTTGGAATTCCCAATGCTCTCCATGTCCTCATGGTGGTGTAGTGACTCATTCAGGTGGCAGATGACAAATCTCAGTTGCATCCGCATCTGAGACCGTCAATCTGCACATTTTATCACGTGGCTTGTTGAGCGCGTAACCGCGGAGACATAGCGCCTGTGGAGGCTTCATGCTATTCTCCACAACATCAACGCACAACTCACCACGCGCTCAACCGTGAAGAGAGTGAGAACCACATTATAGCGACCAGGAGGAGGTTACCCCATGTGACAATACCCACCCTAACAACCGGGCCAATTTGGTTGATTAGGAGACCTGGCTGGAGTCACTCAGCTCACCCTGGATTCAAACTCGTGACTCAGGGGTGGTAGTCAGCATCTTTATTAGCTGAGCCACCCAGGCCCCCCAAAAACAACAATTTGATGTAGTAAAAGTGAATGTGCTGGAAGTCTAAGTCACACTTTAGATGTTCATTAATATTCATCTTTATTCTCCATTCAACAGACGGCTTCATTTAAAAGAGAAAGTGAAGAAATATAAGATTTATGAAGAGTTTCTTTTTAAGGTTCTTGATTTACTTCCTGAAAGTAGGTTGACAAGATTCTTCACATAATTTCACATGCATTCTGTAAATGTAGTTTGTGTTGTTCTTTTTAGTGTATTATCTCATTTGTGGTGTAGACTATCTAGGGTCTGGACGAGACTTGGTGACGCCACTGATGAGGCGTTTTGAGACTCTGTCCATCTCGCGGCAGGATCTTCTGCAGACGTTATCTGGACTAACGGAGCAGCTGAAGAATGAACAGCAGAACCTGGATGCTCTCAAACAACAACACAACACACAGAAACTAGTATGTGACACATGATCTATGAACATTAACTGCATGTGAGAGGACGTTTCTGTCCTTTCAGCTTTAGGACTAAACAAGGCAAGTGTTTAGAAATGTGTATGACTGTAATCAGATAAAAGTGTGACAGATGTAGTATGATAGTATGACACCTATTGTTTATTCCATTGAAATATGATTGTTGATGAAGATCATGAAGACTGTTGTTTGTTTTGGACACAGATGTCTCACCAGCAGTTAAATGAGCTGCAGATACAGTTGGATCACATGAGAGAGAAGAACAAACAGCTGGAGATGAGGATGCACCTCCACCAGGGCCAGTCCAGAGAGCAGGTCAGATGTTATTACAGAAAAAAGTCCAATAGAGACTCTAGGTGCTTGAATCTCAAGAAACATGTCCAGCTCTCATGTCCTGCTATTTGGGTTTCCACAAAACCTAATCTTTTTTCAGTGGAAATATTCAATAGCGGTTCTGTACTCAAGACTACAAGGTATGTGGCTATGCAGAAATGGACTTACCCTGAAAAATACTCACTGGAGTAAAAAGTGTGACAACTTGCCCTGGTCAACTATATCAGTTTCCATCATATCTTTTTCTGTTTTCAGTTGCATTGCACTTACATCAGAATCAGAATGAGCTTTATTGCCAAGTATTCTCATGTACACAAGGATTTTTTTTGGTGATAGGAAAAATAAGTGCACACAGAACACAGAATATAAAACAAGGTAAGAGTATAAATAGATGTAATGGTGTATGCATATGTGCTAGTGGTAATGTATGTGCAAGGTAGGGGTATGTACAGTTATTGAATTAAATTATTTCCTTAATTTCTTCACTCTGGAGATGTACAGCTCTTGGAGGGTGGGTAGGTGGGCACCAATAATCCTCTCAGCAGCCCTGACTGTCTGATTTGATGGCTGAACCAAACCAGACAGTTATAGATGAACACAGGATAGACTCAATGACTGCTGAGTAGAACTGAGTCAGCAGCTCCAGTGGCAGGTTGAACTTCATAAGTTTTGAAGGTTGAACCTCTGCTGAGCCGTCTTCATGATGGAGTCTATGTGGGTGTCCCACTTCAGGACCTGGGAGATGTTAGAGCCCAGGAACCTGAATGACCCCACTGCTGCCACAGTGCTGTTCAGGATGGTGAGGGGAGGAGTGCAGGGGGATTTTTCCTGAAGTCCACTACCACCTCCACTGTTTTGAGAGTGTTCAGGTCTAGGTTGTTTTCAAGTCGTCATTTTTATTTGTATAGCACCTTTGACAACATGCATCATTTCAAAGCAGCTTCACAGAAAATCATGCAGAAAATGAAATTGTAATATCTATAAAGACTTTATAATTTTGTAGTTTGATAAAAACACAATTATGAATTGTGTTTAGAAATAAGTAATTAAATAATAATTGTATTTAGAAACACAGTGAGCAAGCTGAAGTTTACTGTGGCAAGGAACATCTCGGGCTACTTAAGTGTAACCCCTGTTCCCCGATAAAAGCGGAACGATATGCTGCACTGATTTAGCACTTTGGGAACAGTTTTAGGTGTAACCAGCTGTGAATATGTATGCAACACGTCAATCAAATTGACTAGAATTTATAGCCTCTGCTGGTGACATCAATTGGATGCACCTGTAGCAGGGTTATAAATAGATGCATCACAGGTGCATCGTCAGGTATTTTGTCTGAGGGGCATCCCAGTGCGGCAATGAAGTCTCAGACATGAGCTTGTGATGTTGACTCAAGGATTTAAGAGCCCAGAGTGGCATGAACATCCAAAGTATAAAATCTTATGAATGTGTGCTGAGAGGACCAGCCTGCCGCATTACAAAAATGTTGCAGAGGGACACCTCTAGCCAAGGCTTTAGAGGAGGTGACCCCTCTGGTAGAGTGAGCCCTGATCCCTACTGGCAAAGCTTG
The DNA here is from genome assembly GCA_032164185.1 of Moxostoma hubbsi. Classification (NCBI taxonomy): domain Eukaryota; kingdom Metazoa; phylum Chordata; class Actinopteri; order Cypriniformes; family Catostomidae; genus Moxostoma; species Moxostoma hubbsi. The sequence goes on from JAVLUX010000013.1 coordinate 174,431, forward strand.
ATCGTGCGCCTCGTAGGCCAGGGCAATAGCATCCCTCACCCAATGCGACATTGACTGCTTGGTGGCGGCCGCCCCTTGTTGCGGCCCCCATGGCAAACGGATAGTTGCCCTGACTTATGCCACTGGCTAGTGTGGTGGACATAAGCCTGAAGGGCATGTACTGGATACAGTCCGTAAAGTTTTTCCTGTTCCGGCGTTGTAAACGGCGGGGAGCAGAAGGCTTCGAGAGTGACCGGATGTATGGTCAAGAAAGGAACCTTAGGCAGGTAGGATGATGGTGCAATATTGCTTTTAGCCACTGGGCAAAATCTAAGAAGGCTGGCAAGACAGACAGAGCCTGCAGATCCCCAGTTCTTTTTAGAGAAGTAATTGCCATAAGAAAAACCATCTTGACAGTCAGAAGTTTATCAGACGCTGACTCTAGAGGTTCAAAGGGGGTCTCAACCAGACCCTCAAGGACTATTGCTAAGTCCAATGAGGTGATCCTGGTCCTAGCAGGAGGTCTCAGTCGCATTGCTCCATGAATGATGCGAGTGAGTAGAGGAAGTCTCCACAACGGCACCCCGTCAATCTAGGCGTGGCAAGCCGACTAACCCTGAGAGTGGCCGGGCATGTGCCTGCTGATAATTTTCCTGCAGAAAGTCAGAACTGAAGCAATCTGGCAGTTAACTGTATCTGCATTATGTGCACTGCACCATCTTTCAAAGATACCACATTTATTGGCGTAACTTCTTCTAGTAGAGGGAGCCCTAGCACTTAGAAAGCTGAGTGTCCCTCAGTTGGTACCCTTCAGGGTCCAATCATGAAGGTTCCAAAGCTCGGGCTGGGGATGAAATATTGTCCCCTGTGCCTGAGACAGAAGGTCCCTCCTGTCCGGAATCGCCCAAGGTGAGCCGTCGAGGAGAGACATTATCTCCGAGAACCATCAGCGCAGTGCTATCAGTAAGAGGCAGGACCCTTGCTGGTGAACTCTGGCCAAGACACCCGGGAGCAGAGAAACTGGGGGAAAAAGCATAAAGGAGGATTCTGGGCCATGTATGCGCCATCACGTCCAGACCCAGGGGGGGCTGGGTGACTCAGAGAGAAGTAGATGGGACATTGCGCTGTCTGTTGAGAGGCGAAGAGGTCCACTTCTGCCCTGTAAAATCTCACCCAGATTTGTTCCATTACCTCGGGGTGGAGTTTCCACCCCCCCGTAGTTATTTTCTGTCTGGACAGTAAATCTGCTCCCACATTCAGGCATCCAGGTATATTAGCTGCTCTGATTGACAGGAGCTTGCCCTGGGCCCAAAGGAGAATCTGCTGTGCTAGTCTGTTCAGCTGGCGTGAATGTAGACCTTGATGGTTTATGTAAGAGACTACCGCTGTGTTGTCCTCCCGTACCAAGACATGGCAGCTTCTGGAGGAAGTATTTTAGGGCCAGAAATACAGCCATCAACTCGAGACAGTTAATGTGACAATCGAGCTGACGACCCTCCCATTCCCCTTGAGCTGGACGACCACTTAAGACTGCTACCCAGCCCGTCCGGGAGGCATCTGTCGTTAGCAACTTCGACGGCAAGACGTACCTAGAGTGGACTCAAAATGAGGAACCGGGGTCTGAACCACATAGAAAGGGTACGAAGCGTGCGGCGCGTAACCCTTATTAGCCTTAGGGGACAGGCCCTTGGATGAAATCCCCTGGCTTTGAGCCACAACTGAAACAGTCTCATGTGCAGAAGGCCCAAAGGGATCACCGAGTACCCAGATGCATGAAACCTAGTATTCGTTGATACTGACGAACAGTGCAACCTTGGCCTAGCCTGACATTGCTCAGGGTGTTCTGAATGGACACGATTTGAGTGGGAGACAATTGTGCCCGCATCGTAATTGAATTCCATACAATGCCCAGATAGGTAATTCCCTGAGTGGGAGAGAGAATGCTCTTTTTGATGTTGAGTCTCAGACCCAGAGAAACAAGATGAGCTAAGACGATATCCCTGTGCTGAACTGCCAGTTCTTGAGACTGTGCTAGTATCAGCCAGTCATCCATGTAATTCAGAATGCGGATGCCACGGAGAGAGAAAGGAGCCAGTGCTGCATCCATGCATTTCGTGAATGTGCGGGGTGATAGGGCTAGGCCGAATGGAAGATCCCGATATTAGAAGGCTTCTCCCCCAAAAGCAAACCTCAGGAACTTCCAGTGTTGTGGCAGAATTTCTATATGAAAGTATGCGTCCATGAGATTGATCATGACCAATCAATCGTGATGTTGGATCTGGGACACGACCGTCTTGCTAGTTAGCATCTTGAACTTGAATGCCCTGACTGAGCGATTCAAGCCTCGAAGATCTAAGATCGAACGCAACCCCCCACCCTTCTTGGGGACCAGGAAGTATTTGCTGTAAAATAGACTCATTCTCTGGAAGGGGAACATGTCCTATGGCCCCTTTGACCAAGAGATTTTGCAGTTCTTTCCACAGTATACATGCATGCTCCTGTTTCACGGTCGTGGGAACATGTTGGTGAACGAATTGAATTCTGTAGCCTTTTTCTACTGTTCTTAGGACCCACATAGAAATACCTGGCAGAAGTTTCCACGCTGCCAGGTTCTCTGAGATGGGTATTTTGACACTTCCTGTTGAGGGGATGTCAAGTGTTCCGCATCCTGGACTAAGGCAGGAAGTAACGGTACACCCAACATTTCGGTGGAAGCCTCTAACTCCCGAAACACCAGAGGCAGCGGGAATGGAGAGGTTTCGTGGGGGTATCGGGAGGGTAGAAGTGGATGATACATGCGCCCCGTCCTGAGGGGGGCTACCCCCACAAGGCTGGGCGCAAGACAGTCAGGGTTTTTGTCTCTTAGAAATGACTGCCATGAGGTCTTGCTTTGGGGGCTGCTGAGGGCGACGAGCCGGTCCCCAATCTCTGTGAGGGGGAGCACGACTCGCCACACTTTGTTTTTGAGCCTCCCTTCTAGAAGGACCAGGGCGGGGCTGGGTGGCCGACGGCCCCTCCCCCTGAGTACGGAAGGAATTGCCAGAAGGCTTCCTCGTGACATTTTGCCTCCTGGAACCTGGTGATAACTACATTCATAGCGTCACCAAATAAGCCAGAAGGCGAAACCGGGGCATCAAGAAGGAAAGTTTTGTCCTTGTCTCTGATGTCCGATAGGTTGAGCCATAAGTGTCTCTCCATGCTGATTAAAGCCGACATAGACCAGCCTATGGCGCGGGCCGTCTGCTTGGTCGCGTGGAGAGACAGATCCGTGGCTCGACGAAGCTCAGAGAAATTCTCTTTGTCGACCGTGGTGCCCGCACTCAGGTCCTTCAACAGATCAGCCTGGTAAGCCTGTAACACTGCTATAGTGTGCAGGGCAGCACCAGTCTGACCTGCTGCCTGATAAGCCTTCCCCACAAGCGTGGAGGTTGTCCTGCACGGCTTTTTGGGGAGAGTGGGTCTCTTAGTGATGATGCCGAGCCAGGTGAGAGATAACCCACAAGTGTCTCTTCTACCGGCATCACTGAATACCCCCAGGCAATAGTCAAATATGTTGATGTTGAGGGCACGAAGACACAGGAAGTATAAGGTTTCTTCCATGAACGAGAGAGCTCGTCATGGAGGTCATCAAAGAAAGGCAGGGACTGATATAGCGTTCCCTTCCCTGTTTTTTTTTTTTTTTTTGGCCACCAAAAAAAAAGCGTTTGGGGGTCTCTTGTTTGTGTGGCCAGTCTAACTGTAGTCTGGCCACAGCCCGAGTATCCACCTTGAGTAATTCCTCAGATGCTTTATTATTGTGCGTGGAATCTACAGAGGTTCAGCGTCCCCCTCGTGAACCGAATAGGCGCCCGAAGTGCACTTTAGGCTTACGAGAAGGATAAGCTGGGTCAGGGGACCCGTCTCGCCACCTGCGCAAGAGCAGCATGCTCTTCCCCCAAATTCACAAAACAAAACTGGTGTGTGTCCGTTTCAGCCATAGAGCATAAACATGGGAACACACACTGCTTTCTTTGTTTATCAGTCATTCTTTTTCTTTTTTTTATGAAAAGAGAAAGGTTTCTGGGCACTGCCTAACAATTCCAACTCCTAACAGAGGAAAATAGAAAGTTCTGACAGTCAAGAAGCACAACACACACAGAATGATCTGAAGACAAAAGATCTGATGATGCACCTGTGACACATCTATTTATAGCCCTGCTACAGGTGCATCCAATTGATGTCACCAGCAGAGGCTATAAATTCTAGTCAATTTGATTGATGTGTTGCATACATATTCACAGCTGGTTACACCTAAAACTGTTCCCAAAGCGCTAAATCAGCGCAGCATCAAAGTGTAACTTTTTGACAAGGAACACAAAAACCCATAAGATGTTGGTTAATGGAGAAAAATAATCTTGGGAGTGTAACATTGCTGGACACAGGCAGAGAAGATGACGTGAAGTGATGAACCCAGGTGTAGTTTTAATGTTTCAAACGTGGAATCCCAAAAAACTACAAACCCTGACTACAAACGTGAAACATAAACATGAACATGAACTTGACTAGATTTGTCTTGACTTAAACTTTACTTGACAAAAACCTAACTTCACTTGACTTGGCTTGGCTCGAACAAAACAACAAAGTTACATTCACAATTCCTCACAAGAGACAATGGAAAACATTAGGGCTTAAATACACAAACATTGGTAACGCAACCAATGAACAGACAGAACTATATCAAGACTATAAAACTAAACCAATAACAAACTAGAACTGAAAACAAAGTAATCAAACAATGGACCAATGAAAACAAGACACATGAACAGGGGAAACACATGACAAGATCACATGAGTGTAGGGCCTTGCCCCACTCAAAATGGCAGCGGAGACAGCATGACCCTTTTTTCTATGATCAAAGGTGAAACAGAGAACACTGTTTCCCAGAGTCCTTCACAGTTCCACAGCTGGATGTGAAGTCCCGCCCATGGACCCAGCCTCAAACGTCATTGGTCAAAAATGGCCTATGACCGATGACGTCATTTTGTCAACAAAACCGGCAAACAGCGGTGAGTTCGCTCTCTGCATACAGCTGCACAAGCCTGCGGTTTAAAGAGACGCGTATCTACACATGCAAAGGAATTTCCCTCCTTCTGGACAAAGAGAGACCACGTTTTTCTAACCTCACCATTTAGCCATGGTAGAGTAAGATTAATTTAGCTTTGTTCCAGTCATGTAGTATACTTATTACAACCAGTTCATTTCACAGTGAATTTATTTAGAAAACGGAAAAGGCGACCAGCTTCCCTTCTCAATAATTTTCTATCAACGTTGACTACCTCCTGCATTTCTCTCCATCACCGAACCCAAGAAATAATGCAGAGACGGGTCTTTTCGCTGACGAGCGTAAGACAAAGGACTGAATCCAGATCATTTTCTCCCATCCACTCAACGCAACGGGAATTCAAACGGACAACCCTGCTGAAATCACACAGGATTTCCCAAGTAAGGCTTGATATCTGGGCAGATATAGTTTAGAAACTGTGACTTTTCTTATAAAACTAAATCATATATTTGATGCTGAATGTTTGATGTTTTGATTACAATTGTATGTTTGTCAACTACGATCTCTGATTGCTGTTTTGATTTGTGAGATTGTCATTTTTGGGGAAATTTTATTTTATTGAGTGATCTGAACTAACGATTCAATTGCGCTGTTACCAGCGTGAACCCTCCGCTAAATTGCATGCACTCCTGTTTGTTGGCTCTCTCTCACACTCACTGAAATTCACAGAGCAAGCAGCACCACGGTTTATGTCCGACTCAGGCTGGTGTTTTCAAATTCTCTCGCCTGTTTCATTCAGTTCCTTTGTATGTCTGCTCATTACCACCCACACATTGTATTAGCTCCTTTGCTCTGGATCTGATCCAGCCATCTTTCTTTCCCTACACATTAAAATAATCGTTGGCTCCACACTTTACGATCTAATACTCCATTTTGAAACTAGTTTCAATTTTGAATTCAGTTTGCCATTTTGAACCTAGTTTAATCCTCCATTTTGTGTATTTGTTACCGAATCTAGACACACCCACACACACACATACATACACTAGCATATAGCTCCACAATTTAGTTAGGATTTCCAGTTTATGTTTATGTGTTATATTCATATATTATTGGCGGTGTTCATTGCTGTTTGATTATAATAAATCTTATATTATAATAAGTACTCCTGGTTGTTTGTTTGAATATTGTGTTGAAGCCAGCCTCTGCCACGTCAAGAACTCCCCTATTACTTCAGTATTGCTAAATTGTTGTTGTTAGAAACCAACTGTAACCAGAGTACTGTTGGATTCGTACGGCAATCATTTGACTAGCTTCTTCCCTTTTTAGTATTTTGATTATGAATTGGAATACTCAACCATCAGGGTAGATTTTTATGAGACTTGATCAGTCACTTACTATCATTTTTCTGTTGTCAAAGAGTGGTGCCCCGAGGATAGAATTCTATAGTTAACTACTTCTATAATTAATAAACATTAATTATTAGTTATATCTGATAGTAAAACTGATCTGAACAACCAGTGAGGGAACAGGAAATCACATGACATCACAACAGGAACAAGATATTCAAAATAAAAGACATGAAAACATGAACCAACAGAATCAACATGACAGAGAGAAGCCATACTCACTGTGGGGGCCAGTTCCCCTCTTACTAAACAACATGAATTTAATGCCAATATTAGTTATTTAAGTCACTAATATTTTCATGGTTTAAAATGATTAAACTAAGTATTAAGGGTCAGTGTTTAAACAAAGATTTTGTAAGAACTGAAATATTAATGACTAATGTCTTTGATGTTGATCCTGGATTAACTGCAGAAGTTTACATAGGTTCATTGTCCTTTGTTAGTTGGCTGATGAAGGCATTTGTTGGCAATTAATTGATAGTGTGATTGAGTGTAGTCCATCATTGTGATGCAGGTGATGCAGGCAGAGATCAGTGAGGTGCATCGCAGTTTAACCAACTGGTAATTTCGGTGAGGTCTATCCTAAAGGTTCAGGCAATGGCATATGAATTATCCCATGTCTTATATTTGCATTTGGCATCAGTTCATCCTCTGAAGTCCATAGGAATAGACTGAAGTGATGTTTGGCTGGCACCGGCTGCATTTAGTCATCTTCACTCAGAGACACATAGCAGTGGAGTCCAACAAGAAGCAGGAATGGAGCTGAATCCAGCCGGTTCTGGTGACCTCAGGATAGGAGTCCTGAGGTTGAGAAAGGGAAACAAATAAAATAATATAAGCATAGATGCCATTCAATTTGTTGCAGAGTTATGATCATGATCAGTGTTTCTGGTTTCTGGTTCCGACAGTTTTTGGTTCTAAAGCAGCCTAATTGTGAAGGATAATTTAGGTGTATGCCTTGCTAAATAGATGAGTCTTTAGTATAGACTTAAACTGATTGAGTGTGTCTGCATCTCGAACAGTGTTAGCAAGATTATTCCATAGTTTAGGAGCCACATATAAAAAGGATCTACCTCCTTTTGTGTATTTTTATATTTTAGGAACTATTAAAAGGCCAGAATTTTACCTTACCTAGGGTATCTTACCTAGGATAAGATAGCCCCCCTAAGGAGTTGGTGCCATATGCAGACTGCATAGACTGCTTATAGGGAGCTGCGGTACTGGGTAGAAGGTCACCTAACCCTCTGGGGTCGATGGACGCACCGGTGCGTCCTGCTGGATTTTTTTTTGTCATTACATCGGAAACTACATAAAATTCTCCATCATTTTTGGGCTTACGGATAAGTGTAAGACATCATTAGAGACTATAAAGGGTCTACTTTTATTTGTGTACACTCACCATAACAACAAAACCTTGTGTTTTTGTAAAGTAAAGAAAATAAAAAGGGTGAGCTGGGTTCGCAAGCATATATCTGAAACACGTCACAAAAATTAACTGAAACTCTGCGAATACTTATCACATAAACATGAAACATATGTCTAAATAAAGCTTAAAATGTCTACTTTTCAATAAATCAATTCAAATTTAAAACAAAAATTCTCCTGCAATGTAATCTGTATGAAACAAAGCGATGCACAGTTTCTCCTGGCTCAGCTAATTATCCCTAATGTGATCACATCCATGGGCAGAGGCCGCTATTCATAGCCTAATGTGTTGAGACGATCAATGCAAATGGTGAACACCCCTGACTGTGCCTTAAAAACAAAGTTCATTCACTTTTCTGTGCATTTGAATGACAGCAAGATATACAAGTGAGAAAACTCCTGGATAGTGACGAAGAGTTAACATTTTTTTCAGAAGAAGAGTGGGACTCCGATGAACGTTTGTATTTTGAAAAGAGACTTGATCCAGCCAAGGATACAATTTCAGACGAGTAAGTCATTTAGTTTTCATTAGTTGACATGCTATTTTATATAAACATAAGACTTAATTTAAATGGTAGTATAGGTCTAAAATTAAGTAAAGCCTTTATGTAAAGAAATTGTATAGTCATATTACTTCTTTTAACTTAAAACTTCATTTTGACCATTAAGTCTCCTCACATGCATTCTCTTTTTGTCACATTCCTCATTAATAGGCCCAGGGGAGGGGTCTTTTGTCTCCTCAGGTGTGAATTACAATCAATATTCATGATAGTTCACGCCTCCTCGCATATGACCTTTCTAACACTAAAAGTGTCTTACAAAAGTTCAATTACTATATTGTTTTGTATGAATGAGTGATCATGATGGTTTTCACATCATTTTGTAGCAAAAATTGTGGACAAATGTTTAGTATGTGTTATATGGCCTTATTTCAATGACTTAAAATGTTTTTTGTTTTTTTTTCAAAAACCATGAATAAACATTATTTTCTCAAAAATACAAACATGTACACACATGTTGCTCACATATTATTGTAGCCCAGTTTGTGCTGAATACAGTGTTATCAGAGCAACTGAAAAAAGCACAAATGTCAAGGCATGTCAAAACTTCTCCAGGGCCCAAAACACCCTCAGATCCCAGAGGGTTAAGTACTGCAGAACTAGACCGTTCAAAGCTTTGTATGTAGTTAACAGAATTTTTAAATGGGGCTAATATGATCATATTTCTTTGTTGTAGTCAGCACTCTGGAAGCTGCATTTTGAACCAGGTTTATTTATTGATCTTGGTAATGCTTTACAATAATATAGTCTTGAGTTTATGAAAGCATAAATTACTTTTTCGGCATCAGCCACAGAGGGCATGTGTCGTAATTTAGCAATATTTCTTTGGAGGAAGAATTCTGTTCTACAAACATTTGTAATTTGATTTTCAAAGGACAGATTTGTATAAAAAAATAACAGTTCCTCGATGTTGAAGATGATGTAACAGTACATCCATCAAGATTCATATTATATTTTAGCTTGTTTTTAGAGATTTTTGATCCAATAATTAGTGCCTCTGTTCCCTGTCTGTCACACACTCGATGTTGTGTTGATGTAGTGACACTAGGGGTTTGATCTTGAGAGCGCCAATCACCTTTGCTTAAAGTAGAAAAGGCCAATGAGAATTGGGAAGTGGAATTTGCATACCACTCTCCGCCCCGGACAAATGGGTATAAAAGGTGATGGCGTGCATCACTCATTCAGATTTTTTCTTCGGAGCCGAATGCTTGTATGTTCGTCCTCTCACCCTTGCTTACACTGCTGGATTTTTTACAGCACATATCAACTAAAAGAGTATGTTCAAAAGAGTATATTTCCTCTAAAAGAGCTTGCGCAAATGTTTGGCATCTTTTTAAAGAACCGACTTGAAGGATGCGTACTTTCATGTCGGCAAGCACCTCAGGTGATCTGGATGGGGACATGGCTGATGCAGGAACTGTGCACTGCGACCGACCTCACCTTACGTGCAACGTATGTAACGGCGGCACCTGTTGGTCAACCTTGCGGAGATGTGTAATGCTGAGAAAGTTCCCTTTCTTGACTCCTACACCAGGCGCTGGAAGTTTTTCTGGTCAATCAGGTGAACGCGAGTACCTCCCACTCCCTCTTTCTCCGTCGAGAGACAGCCAGCGAACAGGTACGTATGCTGGTCTCTGGGGCCGCTCGCCCGCCCCAGTCACTGGACACCATTGTGGGCTTGCAGAGCAGCAAATCTCCCCTGGGCTGTCTTCCAGGTGGGGCACCTGCTCTGCCTTACCGTGAACCACCCTGCCCGAGCATAGTAAGTCCAGTCGTCCCCCTGGTGCTGGTGTCGCGGAGGCTGGAGGCTTGGTTATCGCTCTCCAGCCCCTCGCGGTGACTTATCAGGACGCGATCCAGTTCACCAGATGCCTGCCCTGGTTCCACTCTTCTTGCGAAGGGAGCAATAGAGCCTGTTCCCATAGCGGAGTTGCGCAAGGGCATCTACAGCCCTTATTTATTCATGCCCATGCCCAAGAGGATCTTGAACCTGTGTGCCCTGAACAAGGCCTTACACAGGCTTCTGTTCAGGATGTTAATGCAGAAGCGCATCCTGGCATCAGAACAACATCAGGATTGTTTCGTGGCCATCGAGCTGAAGGATGCGTACTTTCATGTATCGATCCTTCCTTGATATAGACCCTTTCTTCGGAACCAGTACAAGGTCCTCCCCTTTTGTCTGTCTCCTTGTGTCTTTACCAAGTTTGGAGAGGCTGCCCTGGCCCCGCTGAGGAAGCAGGGTGTACGCATTCTCAATTATCTCGACAACTAGCTAATCCTAACTCACTCGTGAAATCTATTGTTGCGCACAGGGAACTTGTGCTTCAGCACTTCGACCGACTTGGGCTTCGGGTCAACTGGGAGAAGAGCAAGCTCTCCCATGTGGAGAGCATCTTTTATCGATATGGAGTTGGACTCGGTCACTCTCAAAGCACGTCTGATGACCAAACGTGCTCAGTCAGTGCTGACCTGCCTGAAGACCTTCAGGCAGAAGGTAGCGGTTCCAGTGAAACAATTTCAGAGGCTCCTGGGGCATATGGCATCCTCAGCAGTGGTTCTTGCCCTCGGGTTGATGCATATGAGACAGCTTCAGCACTGGCTACAGACTCGAGTCCCGAGGTGGGCATGGCGCCGTCAGAGTTTCAGCCCTTGGTTGGACCTGGTGTTTCTACGGGCAGGTGTTCCCCTAGCGCAGGTCTCCAGGTGCGTCATGGTCACAACAGGCTGGGTCACCATGTGCAATGGGCAAGCAGTGTCGGGGCTCTGGATTGCTCACTGACTCCAATGGCACCTCAACTGCTTAGAGTTGCTGCTGTTATTACTGGCCCTGAGGAGGCTTCGACTATTGATTCATGGCAAGCATTTGTTGGTCCAAACCGACAACACAGCAACTGTAGCGTACATAAACCACCAAGGCGCATGTCACAACTCACCCGCCACCTCCTCATTTAGAGTCAGCAGACATTGAAGTCTCTGTGAGCCACTCTACCTTTGTCTACCTCTCTGTAGATAGGGTCCTTCTATGGTATCATTCCATATGTGTACTTCCACGTTGGTAAGTCCATGTGAGGTATCTCCACATGTTAACCTCCCTCCATCAGGATGTGGTCTCTGCAGTGCTCTCCTTCCTGGAGAGGGTTAAGTGCTATGCTAGAAAGTGCTCAGCGGGATATTGCTTGACAGCAAATTTAGAATGGGAACGTCGGTAGCCTACTTGGTTAAGTGCCTCCACCCCCTTTAACATGACTAGTAAGACATCTTACCTAACCCAGGCAGGAAGGTCACGATGGGGTTGAGCACTCGCTGCGAGGCAAGCAGCAGCTTTCCCGTGTCCACTCTTCTGTACTTCGTGACTCAGTTCAGTGCCTGCGCTGGTTCCTATAGGAAACCCTAGTGTCACTACATTGACAAAATGTCGAGTTAGTGACAGACAGGAAACATCTTGGTTACTGATGTAACCTCTGTTCCCTGGTGGAGGGAACGAGACATTGTGTCCCTCCTTCCACTGACATTGCCGGGACTCTCTTTCGGCTCCTCAGCATAAATCTGAATGAGTGATGCATGCCATCTCCTTTTATACCCATATGTCCTTTTATATTTTAAGCAAAGGCGATTAAGGGCCTCAAGATCGAACCCCTAGTGTCATTACATCCTCTCATCCCTCTATCAGGGAACAGAGGTTACATCAGTAACCAAGATGTTTTGTCAGAATTTAGTAGAAGGAAATTTCTGGCCATCCAATCTTTGATTTCATTAATATATTTTGCTAATTTGGAGAATTGTGAAATTTCATCAGGTTTTGAAGAAATATGAAGTTGGGTATCATCAGCATAACAGTGGAAACTTATTCCACGATTCCTGATGATATCTCTCAGGGGAAGCATATACGAGGAGAAAATCAGAGGCCCTAAAACTGATCCGTGGCACTCCGTACTTAACTTTTGCCTGGTTTGACAAGTCCTCATTTACATAGTCAAAGTGGTAGAGGTCTGCTAAATAGGACCTAAACCATGCTAATGCAAGTCCAATAATTTTCTAGCCTATTCAAGTGAATGTTGTGATCTATTGTGTTGACGGCAGCTCTAAGATCTAAAAGCACTAGAAAAGAAATGCAGCCGTGATCAGATGATAAGAGCAAGTCATTTGTAACTCTGATAAGTGCAGTCTCTGTATTGTGATGGGGCCTAATTCCTGACTGAAACTGTTCATAGATACTATTTCTATGTAGAAATGAACATAGTTGGGAGGACACAACCTTTTCTAGCATTTTCAACATAAATGGGAGACTTGAAATTGGTCTATATTTAGCCAGTTCTCCAGGATCAAGATGTTGCTTCTTAATAAGCAGTTTGATAACTGCCATTTTAAAGTTTCATTGGACTTGTCCTAAGGAGTTAATAATATTAAGAAGAGGTTCTGAGATTAAAGGGAATACCTCTTTTAAGAGCTTAGTTGGTATTGGATCTAACATACATGTTGTGGCTTTTGATGTTTCAATAAGTTTTGTTAGCTCTTCATGACCTATGACAGTGAAGGATGCAGAAGGAATCTCCAGTCTGTATGCAGATTTGTGACTGTTGCGGATTTGTGGTGTCATCTGCAAACTTCAGGAGCTTGACAGTGGGGTCTTTTGCCATGCAGTCATTTGTGTAGAGCAGGGGTAGCCAACCCTGCTCCTGTAGAGCTACCTTCCAGCAGAGTTTAGATCCAACCCTAATCAAACACACCTGAACTAGCTTATCAAGGTCTTCAGGATTACTTGAAAATGACAGGCAGGTGTGTTGGAGCTAAACTCTGCAGGAAGGTAGCTCTCCAGGAGCAGGGTTGGTTATCCCTGGTGTAGAGGGAGAAGAGCAGTGGAGAGAGAATGCATCCCTGAGGAGCACCAGTGCTAATAGTGAGGGTCCCGGATGTGAGTTTCCTCAGTCTCACTAGCTGCTGCCAATCTGTTAGAATGCTGGTGATCCATTGATAGATTGGGTTGGGCACAGAGAGCTGGGTCAGTTTGGTTGAGAGAAGATTAGGCATGATGGTATTGAAGGCTGAACTGAAGTCCACAAATTGGATCCTTGCTTAACTTCCAGGTCTGTCAAGGTGTTTCAAGATATAATGTAGTCCCATATTGACAGCTTCATCCACAGACCTGTTTGCTTGTTAAGCAAACTGAAGGGGGTCCAGTGATTTCCTTCAGGAAGGCCAAAACCAGTCTTTCAAATGACTTCATGACTACAGACATGGGGGCGACAGGTCTGTAGTCATTAAGTCCTGTGATTTGTTTTTTTTTGGGGGGGGGACCAGAATGATGCTGTGTTTGAAGCAGCAGGGAAATTCACAATGCTCCAGTGATCTCTTGAAGATCTGTGTGAAGATGGGGGCCAGTTGGTCAGTGCAGATTTTCAGACAGGCAGGTGAAACTCCATCTGGGCCTGGAGATTTCCTAGTCTTTTGTTTCCTATAGTCCTGGCACACATTCTCCTCACAAATCATAAGTGTAGATTGAGTAGCAGGAGGGGTAGAAGGGGTGTTGGTGTGTGAAGTGAAGATCAGAAGGGTGTCAGACTGGGCTTTTCAAATCTGCAGTAAAACACATTCAGTTCATCTGCCATTATTTGACTCTCTACAGAGCGAGGGGGAGGTGTCTTGTACTTGGTGATGCTTTTTAGGCCTGTCCACACAGATGCAGAATCGTTGGCTGTTCTTTTAGCAAGTGTTCCTGGCCTGGAATGTTTTATTCCCACTTCTGTAAGCATCCTCTTTGGCAGGACAAAGCTGTCTGAGTTTTCCTGTAAACCACGGTTTATCATTATGAATGATAAAAATGTCCTAGTAGGGATGCACATGTCCTATATATCATATATGATGTCCAAGTATCTGTGAGCTCATCCAGGTCTGTGGCTGCAGCCTCAACAACACTCCAGTCAGTGCAGTCAGAACAGGTTTGTAGTTCCATCTCTGGTTCATTGGTCCATCTCTTTTCAATCCTTACTACAGGCTTAGCTGATTTGAGTTTCTGCTTCTAGGTCTGGAGAAAATGAACCAGACAGTGATCAGAGAGTCCTAAAGCTGCACGTGGGACAGAGCGATATGCAGCCTTTACAGTGGTGTAGCAGTAGTCCAATATATTTCTTTCTCTGGTAGGGCATGTGATGTGTTGTTTGTATTTTGGCAGTTCACAGGTGAGGTTAGCTGTATTAAAATCACCCAGAATAATGATAAGCGAGTCCGGGTGTTGTTGCTCCGTATCTGTGATGTGATCAGCCAGCTGTTGCAATGCTGTGTTCACGCATGCTTGTTGTGGGATATAAACACTCACCAGAATAAATGAGGAAAACAACTGTAAGAAAGACTTACAGTTGATGAAGTGCCTCTAACTAGGACAGCACATCTTCTTCAACACTGTTACCACCAACTTTCGTTGATGTAAAAGCATGTTCCACCACCTCTCGATTTCACAGATAACTCGCGATGTGATCCACTCTGAACAGCTGGAAGCCCGGCAGATGTAGCACGCTGTCCAGGATGGCTTTGCAGCAGAGTTAGAAAAGTCCTTATTTGTTTGAGTGAGCAGAAGCAGTTCAGCCATTGTTGGCAAGCTCAGAGCTTCCACAGCGCGCTTTCATTGCTTGTGTCTTTTGGAATGCTTGTAGAGCACCGCTGTGCCTCCAACTAAAATGTCTAATAAAACATCAGAATATTCAAACACGGGCAAAAAATTATCGAACTCCAGGCAAGTGTCGCTAACAGAGAACGCTTGCAGGTTCCCGACCCTCTTGATGGAAGCGAACGCGATCAGCAGGGCTGTCTTTTTAGAGAGAGGGCCCTGAGCCATCTGATTCTAGCGGCTCGAAGGGGGATCTCTGAAGACCGGTGAGGACCACCGAGAGATCCCAGGAGGGGAACAGGCCTGGCCAGGAGGGATTTAACCTCTGGGCGCCTCTTAGGAACCTGATAATTAAGTCATGCCTACCCAGAGACTTGCCGTCTACTGGGTCGTGGTGAGCTGCAATAGCGGCAACATACACCTTCAAGGTGGAAGGGGACAGCCTCACCTCCAACCTCTCCTGTAGGAACAGGAGCATTGACCTAGCTGCGCACCTCTGTGGGTCTTCAGCCCGGGAAGAACACCAATTCACGAACACGCCATTTCAGGGCGTAAAGTTGCCTGGAAGAGGGGTCTCTGGCCTGGTTGATCGTGGCTATGACCGTGGGTGGTAGACCAGCTAGATCTTCTGCGACCCGTCCAGTGGCCAGATGTGGAGGTTCCAGAGGTCTGGATGCGGATGCCAAATCGTGCCCCATCCCTGAGAAAGAAGGTCCTTCCTCAGGGGAATTTGCCAGGGAGGGGCTGTGGCGAGGAATACGAGGTCCGAGGACCAGGCCCGGGTGGGGCAATAAGGAGCCACAAGGGTGACTTGTTCCTCGTCCTCCCTGACCTTGCACAGCACCTGTGCAATTAGGCTCACTGGGGGAAATGTCGCAGCCCCGCAGGTCAGCTGTGTGCCAGTGCATCTGCCCCGAGGGGAGCCTCTGTTTGGGCATACCGGAGCGGGCAGTGGGAGGTCTCTTGGGAGGCATACAGGTCTACCTGGGCCTTGCCGAACCATTCCCAAATCAGCTGGTCCGGCTGGGGGTGAAGCCTCCATTATCCACAGGGCAAGTGTTGTCGTGACAGCGCGTCCGCTATCACATTGAGGTTGGCGGGGATGTGAGTGGTGCGCAGCGACTTGAGCGACTGGCTCCAAAGGAGGAGACGACGGGCGAGTCGTGACATGTGGCGGGAGCGTACGCCGCCTTGGCGATTTATGTATGCCACCGCAGTGGTGCTGTCTGACCTGATCAGGATATGTTTGTCTCGAACTAACGGGAGAAACTTCCGCAGGGCAAAGAAAACAGTCAACAACCCCAGGCAGTTGATGTGCCAGCGCAGCAAGGCCTCTTTTCCAACGGCCTGTTACTGCGTGCCCGTTGCACATGGCGCCCTAACCCAATCTGAAGGCGTCGGTCATGACGGAGACGCGTTGGGACACCTGCTGCGAGGGTACTCCTGCCCGTAGAAAACAGAGGTCTGTCCAGGGATTGAGTGTTTGGCGGCAGGCGGGGGTGATCATCACACGGAGCGTGCCGCGGTGCCATGCTCGTCTCAGGACTCGAGTCTGAAGCCAGTGCTGAAGCAGTATCATATGCATCAACCCCAGCGGCGCGTCCGCTGCGGAGGATGCCAAATGCCCCAGGAGCCTCTGGGAAAGTTTTAAGGGGACCATTGTGCCCAGCCTGAAAGCGGCGTGGCACCTTAACACTGACTGTGCACGCTCGTTGAGGAGACGTGGTAACATTGAGACTGAGTCAAACTCCATGCTGAGAAAAGAGATGCTCTGAACTGGAATAAGCTTACTCTTTTCCCAGTTGACCTGAAGCCCCAAACAGCTGAGGTGCCTGAGCACCTGGTCTCTGTGAGTGCATAGTAACTCTCGTGAGTCGGCCACAATGAGCCAGTCGTCGAGGTAATTGAGTATGCGGATGCCGGCTTCTTGGAGCGGGGCAAGAGCTGCCTCTGCGACTTTCGTGAAGACGCGAGGGGACAGAGACATGCCGAGGGGGAGGACTTGTACTGATACGCCTGGCCATCGAACGCGAACCGCAGAAAGGGGCGGTGTCGAGGCAAAATTGAGATGTGGAAGTACGCATCCTTCAGGTCTACCGCTGCGGATCAATCTAGATGTTGAACGCAGATTAAGATGTGTTTCTGCGTGAGCATTTTGAACAGGAGTTTGTGCAACGATTGGTTGAGAACTCGCAAGTCCAAGATCGGTTGTAAGACGCCGCCTTTCTTGGGTATGATGAAGTAAGGGCTGTAGAGACCCTTCTTCATCTCAGTTGGAGGGACAGGCTCTATCGCGTCTTTGAGTAAGAGAGTAGCGATTTCCGCGCGCAGGGACTTGGAATGTTTGCCGTGTACTGCAGGAGGGTGGAAGCCTGGCAAACTGAATTGCGTAACCGTGTCGGATGGTCCGGGCCAGCCAGCGAGACGGGTCGGGAAGTTAGAGCCATGTGTCCAACTCCGCGCTAGGGGCACCAAGGGGACAATTATTTTTGACATATCCGGTGGGGCTTCGCAGCGGGGTGAAGCAGGTAAAGCGCCATGGCTCTGGTGCTGAGAAAAGACTCAAAGCACTTACCTTGCTCCGCACACCCGGCAGGGGGCGGGTAAGCGACTGAGGAGGAGGTCCATGGTAGGCGTCCTCTAGACTCGTCAGAACCGGACGGCCGGGGAACAGTCGAGGGGGCTGGAGGCAGGTGGCCTGCGTCCAGGATGCCGGGACTGTTGAGATCTGGTGGCAGAGTGCCGTGAAAACGGCATTTGCGGGCCAGGTGACCCAGAGACAAAAGGAAATAGCTCTGTTACTGAGAATATGAGAATGTGAAACTAATTCAACAAAAAAAGGACTGGGAGCCTTCAGGGTCCTCGTGGGGGTCCATGAGACGGGGGCATCTGCTTACTGCGGAGTGTTCGATGCTGGGGCTGAGAGCTGGGCTCGGGTTGAGGCGGAGCAGGGTGTTTCATAGGGTGACTACCCAAGTGCAAGTTTTGACATGCCTTGGCCTGGCGTTGGTAGCAGGAAGGGCCGTGGCGTGCAGGGTGGAAGCGGTCTGGGACTGTTACACCACGAGAGTAGTGAGAGAGGAGGAGAGAAGAAGCCGCGGCTTTGTTCAACTCGTCATGCACGTCCGAGAAGAAAGGAACTGGGGGGGGGGGGGCGCGGCTGTGAGCGGCGCACATGCCCGCAGGACCGATCAAGTAGCTCGGGAAAGCATAGCGGACCTCCGTGCGCAGACCGGAAGGTGGCGGCCCAGACGAGTCATCAGCATCAGACGCCGCTGTAACGCTCTCTGATGCAGCGGTGATGTCATCCAATTCTGAACCAAGCAAGCGTGCCAGGGAGGCGGGTGGTTCAAGGGGGTTTACCCGGCGAACAGAGCCCGTCATAGTCCCCAAATTGCCTTCATCGCCCGCGGCGCCTGCGTCAATCCCGTGGGAAGGAGGCGAGGCGCGGGGGGCGGCTGAAGTGGCTTTCTCTCATGGCTTTCTCTCATCGCACTGAGAACATGAACCATTCATAAAACGTTGCCTGCGTGTGATCGCAGCCCAGGCATGCGAGGCAGCTTTTATGACCGTGAGAGGTGGGGAGAAATCACCGCATCCAGAATCTACACAGGACATCTTTATAAAGACGCGTCCTGAAAAGGACATTCAACGCCACTGTGTAATGCTCTTTCAGAGAAATAAACTCTTTTACAGAGAAAATCACTCTTTCAATGTAACTCTTTCAATTCTCTGTGCTGTCGAAGCGCCCAGGGGCAAACTGCACTGCTGTGCAGAGAAGGAGAAAGCCGCTGAAGTGCACCGTAGATCCAACAGCAAACAAAGCGTCAGAGGAACAGAAGCAGGAATCTGGTGTGTGTCACTCGCAGCTGGCTGCATACACGACCATCGGCTCCGAAGAAAATTTCTGAATGAACATGCGTATTTCCCTCGCCTTTGTACCCGTATGTCCGGGGGTGAGGAATGCAAATACTGTTCGCCAACTCTCATTGGCCTTTTTTTATAGATCAGAGGCATATTCGGCGCTCAAGAGAGAACCCTAGTGTCGCTTCTTTGACACAATGTCGAAGTGAGCGACAGACGGGGAACAAAACATTTTCATCTGTTTGTGGAGAAAACTACTACTGCTGATTAAAAAGTATTAAAATGTATTTAATCAATATTGTGATAATTAGCGGGATTAATAATTCTTAAATTACATTTCCCGAGGTGATTAATTTTTAGTTTGAACATTTCCCTCCTTAGGTCATAAGGTTGAATGAAACCGTTTATTGGTACTTCTCTGTTGTGCAGGGTGATTTCATGTGTCGGTGTAGAAGCCAGTGGAATCATGTTTAAATTTAACATCACCACACGTAGGACTCATCATCATACACTATTTTCAGTGCTCTCAATGCGGTTGTGAAAGCAAAGTGATGCAGATTCACACATTCACTCAATTACTAACATTTTTAACTGCTACAATTCATTATACAAATCTAAAAACTTGACACAGTATCACAAAAAAGGATGAAATAAAAATTATTGCACGGAGAACTGAAACCCAACCCATCAGGTCAACAAGTACGAAGTGCATCCCTGGTCACCTAAACTACAGCACAGATTTGCTCTCACAACAGAGAATCGGCCAAGGGGAGTGTATACAGTTCTGAGGAGAAGGTTTTCGGGGAAGAGTAGGTGGACCTGTTTTCCTCACCAGAGACCATGTACCTGTGGTATTTCAGCTCACAAATGGTCAGCAAAACTCAAGTATGTGTTTACTCCCATTTGTTTGCTACACCATGTGCCGTGCAAAATTCAGGAAGACAGGAAAACCGTGCTATTGGTTGCACCGGAGTGGCTCAACCATCCCTGGGTACCGGAACTGGTAAAGCTGTTGTATGCCCCCCAATCCCAATGGAGGATTCTATTGAGGAGAGATCTGCACTCACATACACGAGGCATGGCCTGGCATCCTTGGCCGGAGCTGTGGAAACTTGAACAGTGCTCGTCTGACACGGATGGATTGTCGCAGCCAGTTCTCAACATCATATTACAGGACAGAGCCCCCTCAACAAGGTGGCTATATGCTTTGAAATGGCATGTTTTCATGAGCTAGTGTTCCTTGGTATGTAAGGACCCAGCGCATTGCCCTTTGCATAGGTTGCTTCACCTCTTGCAAGAGCATTTGGATGCAAGACACACTCCTCTCACGTTCAAAGTGTATGTAGCTGCTATAGTGGTGGGCCATGGCCCTTTGAATGGTTTGTCTGTGAGCAAAGACCCATTGGTTGTTAAATTCTTATGAGGAGCGAGACAGCAGAGACCCTCATACCCCGCTACTTTCCCAGTCTGGGACTTAGCACTTGAGCTGAATGTGCTAACAGGTTCCCCATTCATGTCACTTGAAGCAGTAAGCTTACCTGAATGTAACTATCCCTTTGGCCACTTCCTTTAGAGTTCAGGTGGTAACCTTACATGCTTTACATGTTTTCTAAAAAAAGTTTGAATCGGACAAGGTGCAAGGACTGCATTTGCTCTGCCCTGTGAGGGCGCTACACATGAACATTAACCATCATCAATTCAGGATGACATATCAGCACTTTTTTGGAGACCTTTTTTGGAGACCTTTAGCCATCTCTAAACACAAACTTTCTCACTGGTTTGTCAAAGGCATGTGTAGCTGGTGTCTACGATATTGGCAATAATTAATTGCTTTTGGACCAGATAGGTTTACCAGAAGATTTAGGGAACTTGAAGGAGGTAGCGGGTTGTAAAGGGAAATAACAGACAGGCACTGAGCTGGATTTGAACTTGGAATATTATTTTGTTATTTTTTTGATAGAGAGTGAAAATAATACAAAAATAAAGTAAATTACAATGTTATACATACAATATACAATACAGATAATCAATGAAAACTTTCCTCAAGTGTCTCTTTTACCCTGAAAATACACACAGGTTGGTATTTTCAGTTTCTGAATGAAATTAAAGAAAATAAAAAATAAATTATCTTAGATTATCACAGCTGTTCAATGTACAAGGATCTCAATATCAATCAAATGGTTATGGGTGACCATACACCATCAATAGTTAAATGTTCTGTAAAATACTGATCAGTTTCTTCTTTTCTTATTTGTCAAATCTCTCGAGGGAAAAACTAATTAGTTATCCAATTTGGAATTGTCTTACTTTCATGAAGCAGGACTGGTGGATGAATGAAAGGAAATTATCCTCTTCTTTATGATTTGTTGTCCTCTTTTCTAGGTACCAGTGTAGAAGTTGGGTGGCTCGCCATAAAATGCGAAGTTTCAGCTCACAGAAGTAACACAAACCGTAGAACAAGAAATAGAAAACCACAAGGAAGCAAAAAAAAACCTGGCCTCTATATTAATCGTCGGGCGGGCGTGTCCAGTAATGGCGTCTGTGAATGAGAGAATTGTGACTCAAAAATAATCAATCGGCTTCTTCAGATACTGGATGGCACAAAATACATGAACTTCAACCACTTTTCTGTACTTTTCAGAGTTTTTAAACAATATTTGTTCAACTTCGTTCGCGAAGATCAGCTCACGTCTTTCCTCTGTCCTGCTCACCTCTCTCTCCCGCTGTATCGCATGCAGGGCGCGTGATGATGGAGAGCTCTCATTGGTCAAATCGCTAGTCAACGAAATATCTTAAATCGACTTCATTATAATTTTCTTTAATAACTTTTACATTTCTTTTCACCTTTATTAGGGAAATATGATGTTAACCCTCTGGGGTCTGCTGGATATTTTCATCATTACAGCAGAAAAAACTTACTCCGTCATTTTTGGGTATACAGATAAGTGTAAGACGTCATTAGAGACTATAAAGGGTCTACTTTTATTTGTGTACACTCATAATAACAATGCAACATTGTGCTTTTGTAAAATAAAGAAAATAAAAAGGGTGAGCTTTCAGCAGTCTCTGTGTTCACGAGCATATTTCTGAAACACGTCACAAAAATGAACTGAAACGCCGCGAATACTTATCACACAAACATGAAACATATGTCTAAAGAAAGCTTTAAATGTCTACTTTTTAATAAACCAATTCAAATTTAAAACAAATATTCTCCTGCAATGCAATCTGTTTGAAACAAAGCGCTGTACAGTTTTTACCGGTTCATCTAATTATCTGTAATGTGATCCCACCCACCAGCAGAGCGTGCCATTCATACGCTAATGTGCTGAGACAATCAATGCAAATGTACACACCCCCGACTGGGAGTTATAATTTAAACAAAATTCATTCAGTTTTCTGCGTGTTTGCAATGATACATACACAGGCAAGAAAGCTCCAGGAATGTATGGAAGAGCTAACATTTTCCTCAGAAGAAGAGCGGGACTCCGATGAACATTTGTATTTTGAAGAGAGATATTGATCCAGCTGAGGATACAATTTCAGATGAGTAAGTCAATTAGTTTTCATTAGTTGACATGCTATTTTATATAAACTTGAACATATTTTACTTGTGGGAGTGTTTCCAGACTTGCCAGCCAGGATTCAGAGTATTGAAATTTGAAATATGACTCCTAATAAGCAAGTTTTAGTTACATTTAAATGCTGTTTCGGCTAAAGCAGGCATTTCAATTGTATGCTGTATAATATAGATGTTAGGAATGTTTTGGATCTAGTCACAATCCCCAATTCCCCGGTCCCATCTTTCTATATCTGTGCCCAGTGAAGTGCAGTCATGATTCTGAGTCTCTGTAGACTTTGCGAAGGAAGTAGAAAGAACAACAACACACAGTGGTTTGTATTCAATCTACTCGAAGATTTATTACAGCAAGCATGGTATTTATATTCTTCATGAGACAATGAACAGCCAATAGAAAAGCGACAGCTTTAGGCTCATGGGCAAGGGGGAGAAATTGGGTATTGTGGAATAATACTGGAACAGGGTCATTCTGATGCCTTCAGACATTATGCCATGTGACTGACCCTGTTGACCTCACGAGGACGTGAGGACAATAAGTGTGACTTATTCACCTTACAGAAATAAGCATGCTGCCAGGAAATGTGGAACATCATAAAGAGGAAGAGACCAGAATGGTCAGCAATTTGCAGAGTATATTTGCAGAATATATTGAGTAATACCATACGCACACACCCAAGGCCTGCAACTGACATCTGTTTACACACACAGAGAAGGCCAGAGACACACACACATATATAGAGCAGAACATCATGTAGATTTCATGTTTCTCACAATGCCTCCTTTGATCATAAAATGATCACAATCAGGGTTCTGCTCTAGACACGTATCTCTGCTCCATCTCTCCTGAGGTTCTGATAAGACCCAGACACCGGAGCCCTCATAGCTTGGTACACGTGGTCAGGTTGACGGACCACGGTACTGATGGAGCTGGAGATCATTCTTTTAACTAAGCCATAAAACAATGCCATAAGCAGGCGATGATGAAAAATACAAGCAAAATGCAGAATATGACCATTAAGTAATGTTCAACATCAAGAAATCAACATCCCCATTTGCGCGGTCTTGTGACCTCATTACTATTTCAGAGATTTTTACCTTGCTCTATGATTCCACCTGTTCCATCCTTTTCTGGGATATGTGTACAACATGCTTCACCTACCATTACACAGACCCCTCCCTGCGCTGCAGTGAGCTGGTCTAATACCATCCGGTTCTGGAGCTCTTTCTTTATTCCCTCTAACACTTGTTCTGTAACATTCATAAACGTAACTAAATCAAACCTGTTTATTTCTACCTGATTCATAACATTTGCTATGCCAATGGGGGCAAAGAATGATTGAAAAACTTGTCCACTCTGTTCCAGATCCTTTGGTCCTCTGGAGTGTAGTTCGGCTGGGTCAGGGTGGATGATGGTGACCTCTTCATTCGACTGAGTTTGGTAGTGCTACCTGGTCGCGTCCTGATGATCATTACCAATCCAGAGCTGTTGACCAAAGTGCATCATCCTTTCCAGTTGCTTGGTAAAGAGGCATACAATTTATGTCCACAGATCCACTGTACCCCCCTCATGGACCTGGTTCCATCAGCTGTGGGTGTTAGTGGGTGTGCACCATTGAGGCACATATCTGAGCAAAGTTCTCGAGCTGCCCATGAGGCCCTTATTATGTATATACCTGCTGCCGATGCGAGTCCCAATCTGGCACTACATTCACGCAGGTCTTCCTGGTGTATTATGATATACTTTTTTCGCGCTCGAGCTGAGAGCAGGTAGGTTGATCAGAAACTGATCATTCCGACGAATGATCCCATCGGGGTACCCATCGCGTTTCCTCAAGCACCATTGGCAGCAGATTGGCGAACTTTGAGATATATTCTTAAAGTGTTTGATGGGGATGCTGCCCACTGAGTTATTCCCTTCTCTTCGTTCATGGCAAGTTAAGTGATAAGGTATGGATGATACAATTCCCAGCAGTCCATTAACTCTGGGTAATGCCCCAGAACCATTTATTGGGTGAAAGTACTGTATTACCCACAGTGCTTGGTCTGCCAGATTGTTGTCACTGTATTGCTCTGTCCAGTGCAGGGGTTCATGATAACTCGGTTCAGCAACTCGTGTTCCCGCATGCGTTGAGCTATGTGGAAATAGGGAACAAAAATAACATGATTCATCGGGGTGCGCTGAGCGGGCCGTGTGGTTAGCTAAATGCCACCACAAGTTTGTGGCCTAAGTGTGGGGTGGATCGGAGTGCTTGATATCACTTATTTGTTTTAAGGCTGTAACGGCCTTGAGAATGGCCAATATCATCAGGACTTCTTTCATCTTGTTGTGTGATTAAAGGTTGCTTCTCCCGTGCTGGGTCACACTTTTCACAGCTTTGTCGAATGTCCCACTACGCGACACAGGAGTGTTTTGGGTCTGTTTCTATGCCTTCTTGCTTGGGTTATCAATATGTCCCACATATATTGTGGTTCTTCAGGACCTTGGGTTTCTGCATTGTGCTTGCCACTGACACTGCGTGTTCAGCTCCTCCAGTGGGGTCACACTCAACAGTCACCTTTCAGTCCCACTCCCAGTCCCTCCTCGGGTGCTGGCTTAACCCGCGATGCGTGTATCCACTGGGGCTGCAAGTCGGTCAGTACTGCGGTTCTGGTTACTGCGATGACCATTGTCGGACCCTGGTACCTGGGCTCCCCAGCCTTGGTTGGTTTCAACCTGAGAACGAGTTCAATGTTTTTCACTAAGGAGTCCACATATTCCTCGATCACCAACTCCATGTCACTTGTGGAGAGAAAGAAACCAGCGCGACCTTTGACCCAGGGGGTCGGGATAGGCCTACCCATTAGTATCTCAAAAGGAAAAGTTTAGTTACACTTGATGGTGTCATTCGGTTTTGGGCAGGGCCAGATGACCCTGCTTGTCTCTTAACAAATTACTCTGATCCGGTTTCACTTCATTCAAGGCCCAATGTTGAATATCAGATTCGGATGTGTTTGCCTGTAAAAGTTTTACGTCAGTATATTTTACTAAAGTTTTCTTCAGCTTGATTTAGATCTGGTCTTATCACGACTTCCTTTGAAGCCATCTTTGCTACTTAATCAGCCAATCTGTTTCTTCTCATCTCCCCTGTCATGTGGCCTGCGACCTTTATGACAGCTAATTTCATTGGCAGTTGTGCTACTCTGAGTAATTCTGCAACTAGGTCTTTGGTGTGATATGGGCTTTCCTTCTGCTGTCGTGAAATCCCTCTCTTCACCACATATGCATATTTTGAGTCTGTGTACATGTTAATGGGTATTCCTTTCGCCAATTGTCATGCTTTAATTAATGCAAATAGTTCAGCGGCCTGTACCGATTTTTATGGGAGGGAGTAGGCCTCAATGATTCGATTAGGAAGTTTAGATACAGCGTAGCCGCACCAGTATACGGAATCATTTAGCTTCAAACAGGACCCATGTACCGATGTACTGATGGTCCCCCTCCTCCAGGGCAGATGATGAAACATCTGGCCTGCAGGAAGTCTATATGGTCTAGACTGTCATGAGATTCATTAGAAAAAAACACATTTGGTAAACAATTTGTGTAAGAAGATTTTCGAACGTGTATCACGGAGGTCGGCTTAATGGTTAGATTAGCCTTTGCCAATAAAATTGCTTCCTAGCCTGAGTGACATTGTCATGTGTTGGGTGGTAATGTTATGCTTTATGGCACCTACCTGGTGAGATGTGTGCACAATGAGCGGAACAATACGCTTTGCATCTTGCACCATCAATGCTGCAGCAGCCACGGCTCGCAGACACACAGGGAAGCCTTTGGCAACCGAATCAAGGGACTGTGAGAGCTACGCAACTGGTCTGTAGGTGCCGCCATGGGATTGTGCAAGGATCGCTGCTGCTGTTCCTGCCGCCTCATGCACGAAAAGGTGGAAGGTTTCACCATCGTTGGGTCAGCCCAGAGCTGGTGGGGAGCTAAGGCTGCTCCGGAGATGCTTAAAAGCCATGTCCATCTCAGCTGTCCACTTAATGGGTTCTTCAGCCCCTGAGAGTGTGGCTTCTCTCAGAATCTTGTGTCGGAGCTCGCAACGCAGCAGCCATACTCGGCACCATCTTGAGTTCACATTCTGAAACAACCTTCATTAGCATTGCCGACACATTCATCAATTCACACCAGATTTCTTTCAGTTCACTGTCCGAATTCAGTCTGGGGCTTTTGCCTGCCACTGAGGGGAATCAGCTTTATAACATAACTGTATTTTAATATCTCTAGAGCCCAAGGATTTTGAATGCTTTTACAGATTGCCTTCTTTGAAGAGATAAGAATCAGGGTGTATCGAATCTCAGTGGTTTATGGAACAAATATTATTAAAATGAGCAAAGTGCACAGAGTTCACCTATCACACATCCGCTCCTCGCATGGCATCACGTGACTCTCCCAATAAAATACCTTTTTGAGTTTGATCCGTCGCCTCCTGCTTTCTCCTTTCTCTCCTCCACAAACAAGCCTTATTACGGTGTGCAACATGTGTGGACCTGATCATTTAGCATACAAATCACAATGACGGTGAAAACCAAAACATCATATTACGTGTAAAATATGCTCTGAATAATCACAAAAAGACAAATAACTGAAAGTTACAACAAATAATATAGCAGTGTATCTAAAATCGGCAAGAAGTAAAGCTAAGTAGTACACACTAATCTGCATAATTTACTAATTATGGAAAGCATTGCTGCTCAGATAGCCCAGATTAATAAATGCTGGAAAATTGTATGATACATTGTTAATGATACCTAATGCAAACCTTGTTGCAAAATGTTACCCTGTAATGGTTTCAGTGACCTCATATTAATTGAAACACTGGTTTATTTGTACTTTTAGAAAGAGGTTGAAAGCTGATAAAAATAAGGCGATGAAATGGTGACTTGTCACAGCACCTAAAATACACATATTCCCTTATGAATGCATGTACATTTTAACCTAACATCATCATGTTGGGAAAAACTATTGGACATGTTATTTGTCATCTACTGAGCTATACTTTATAGTTCTTCTTTTTTGTGCTTTCATTAAAACAATCTGCTCATCACGTTTTGCAGTGGTTCTAATGTTTTAAAGTTCACAATTTTCACAACAGGGTGGTCCATTTTCATAATTTCGCTTAGGGCCCCACAAACCGACGTGCCAGCCCTGTGCATGTGAATCAGTTGCACGGCATGATGGTACACATTTTCCCATTGCATCAGCTACTGACACAGTGTCGAAGTGACCGACTTGTAACCCTGGTTCCTTGAAAGGAGGGAACAAGACTCCTCTTACGCTCGCCAAACTACTGATTTCTCGCTGTTAAGGGACTGAGAGATGCACTCTCTTCTGCAGCCAACTGTGACTTCAGCCGTTGCCAGACCTCCGCTGTCCAGTTAATCCTGCTGACCCCTCTTCACAAGGGTTACCGGAGGCATGGAGATTGCTGGGCCCGGGGTCATGGTTGGCTTGAGCTCAGTGAATGACCTGGAAGCATTGATCTTGCTCTCGACATAGTTCAAGCAGGGCCTGGTGTTGTACCTGATCCATGATGGCGAGGGACTAGATTTCTTTGGCCAATGCCAAGGACTCCATGACGGTATCCTAGCATCCTCAGATTTTTCATGGATTTCGGCACCACTGTAACAGCTGTTAGACATTTTTATCACCCAGGGAAGAATCCTTACTGCTTCTCGTCTCCCTGGATGGACACTCAAACAAGCCCTCACCACACTGGTATAACAACAATGCCAAAAAAGTGCCGTCTACTGTACAGGTGTGAAATCATTTTTCGTTTCATCTTTTTACAGACTGTGTAAATAGAATTTCATCTAGCTAAATCGTCACGAATTTGGTGTGAACAGGCCTTTAACCTCCAATATGCTGTCTGTCTTCATTGGTCTCAGAACAGTTTGAAATGCACCATATTTTCATCCTAACTCCACCTAAAGCCTCTGAAAGCAACGTTTTTCAACTTTTGGATGAAGAAATGTGAAATTGCACAGAAATTGCACAGTAAATATATAGGAATGCATTTACTAATGTTAATGACTAGAATCATATTGCACAGTGATGAAAAAAACAAAAAAACAAAATGCATATTAAAATGAAATGAAATAAACCACAGATTGTTTATGATGAAAATTCTATAGCTAACATGTCTTTCTACTTTTAAGGGAATAATGTCCCAAAATCCTTGTATGTGGACATCATGTTTCTCAGTAACAGATTTTTTAAAGGAGCATATAAAAAAAATAAACACTCTTTACAACCAAACAGGTTTCAATGAGTAAATATAATTAGAGATTTCTTACCAGAGGCACTTTGGTTGCGTCTGTAGGAGCGCTTTAAGGAAATCAATGTCATGTTGTTATGTCACGGGTTTTTACTTCACATGAAGTTAAACCTTTAAATGATAGTCTAGAGTCTTGTGAAGAGTATTCTGTTGGTTTTTATTCATTTAAATTATGCGTTGTGTATAGCTAAGCAAATCAGAACAAGTTCGGATACTTAAGTTTTCTAAGTATCTTAGGTTTGGTTTTTGTAGTACTGTTGTAGTTTAAGGCGCTTGTACACTGTTTATTTTGTCTTTATTTTATTGTCCAGTTAGTTTGGTTAACTGGTATAATGTAGTACACATTTAAATGCTTCTATTGTTTATTTCCTTGTCCACATTTCTCACATAATCAGGGAACACCTGAAAGTCCAATTGGTGCTGTGATATTAAAAGAAAAGCCTGGATTTCTTTTTTTAATTATTATTATTTTTGCTGTAACAGCACTCAGATCTATAGAGATGTCTGACAGGGGCTTGTAAAAACCTTTCACTACATGTTGTTGATCTGCTGTTTGTGTTGGTTGTGTTTGTCAGGTGGAGGAAGTGGGGAACATCCTGATCGCAGTGAAGAATCTGGCAGAACAGTGTTATTTACATCACTACGGCACTCTAGAAGACATGGACGTGTGCACTATGATGGATATGATAAAAGTACAATCACATTACACAATAATTCACTATTCATGATTTATGGGTGAGCTCTGCACACTTTTCTAGTTTTTTGAGTAATTAAATTTTTATTAAATCTCACAATAATAAAGAAAAGCAAATATATATATATATATATATATATATATATATCTCCCAACAAACATCCCCGTGGTCACATATGAGTAAATATACATAAAAAAGCAAACAAACACAAAAACAAAAATATAGATATCATATAGCTGCAAGCAGTGATACCAAGGTCAAGCCAATTATCGGAACCATGAGAAGCAAAGCATTTTTAGAAATAGCATTATAATTTTTGACCACAAGGTGGCACTTTCGTGAAACATTTTGAGTCCCTTCAGAGCATGGTGCCAAAGAAACATACAGAGTTTCGTAATGATAAGCCAAGTCATTCGTAAAATACAGCATTTTATGTCTAAATTCAAAATGGCCAACATCCAAAATGGCCAACATACAAATTTATTTTTTTATTTTTCAGCAAGTGTTCAAAAGTTATAAGTAAAAAACAAACAGTTTTTTGCTATCTCCTGACCATTAGGGGTGGTGCTCCAAAATGCTGCAGGTAACCTCAGGGCCTAATGATGATGACAGGTACCAAGATTCATCATAGTGTTGTCGGTGATTCAAATTCAATTTTGCGTGTTCTTTGTTGAATTCGTTGAAGTGCCATTCGAAAATGGTATGGGTTTATCAAAATTCTGTGAATTGGTTTTGTTGAGAGTGCCTCTAGATGAATTTTCATGCAAATCGAACAAATGGCCTAGGAGGAGTTAGAAAAAGTAGGTTTTTCAGAAAATTCAAAATGGTGGGAAAATTTTCATGACGAAAAATGACGTCATAGATTGCATTCGAATCGTCTTGAGCCAAGGAATCAGAAGAAAAAATAATTTACGATAATAAAGACTCACGGTTTCAAAGTTATTAACATAAATGTGAGTGCAAATTTGGGCAGTTGATGGCGCTAGAGGGTTTGAGGTAGAGATGCCAAAATTGTTGTGGGAACATTTCAGACTGTCCTCTACCTGTGTACCAAATTTCATAACTTTTCCCCAAACGGTTCTATGGGTTACCATAGACTCGAGAGCGAAAGAAGCGAAAGAAGAAGAAGAAGAAGAAAACTAACGAAAACAATAGGGGTCTTTTGCCCCTTCGGGGCTTGAACCCTAATAATAATAATAATATGAAGAAAACTAATGAAACAAATAGGGGTCTTTTGCCCTTCGAGGTTTGTCCCCTAATAATAATAATAAGAAGAAAACTAACTAAAAGAATAGGGGTCTTTCACACCTTTGGGGCTTGACCCCTAATAATAAGGAAACTAATGAAAACAATAGGGGTCTTTCACCCCTTCAGGGCTTGACCCCTAATAATAATCATACTCAATTAAAACTATACTACTCTCTCCATGGCCCACCCTGAGTGCCCTCCAAAGACTCTAAATAATTGCCCCATTTCTGAACAAACAAATCTAAGTTACCATGTCTACCAAATGACACCTCTTCAAAAGCCGCCACCCTCCTCATCTCCGTGCACCACTCCTGAAATGGGGCGCACCAGCTGACCTCCAACCCCTCAAAATAACCTGCCTGGTGATCATCACAGGTTCAGAACCCAATTCTCTATGTGACTATTCCCCACACCGATGACCACCTCATTGCCCAAAACAGATTCTGGGACAAAATGAAACCTGAGTGCCCACACACAACTCTGAACCTTCAACCAGAATTCCTGAATCTCAATACACCACCAAAAAATAAGGGCCATGTCTCCATCCTCTGATTGGCATCGCCAGCAGGTGGGTGTGTCTTTAAGACCAAGCCTATATACAATATACAGGAGGTCCAATAAAATCTATGTAAAATCTTGAAATGCATAAGGCGCACCCTTGCATCTCTAGATGCAGACTTGGCCTTTTTTAGAATCCTATCCCACACTCCCTCCTCTGATACCAAGTTGAAATCTTTCTCCCATAATCGCTTGATAGAAGTTAAAGCTCTGTCCCTCAGACTCTGAATTAGCAGGGAATAATACACTGATGCCTCGTGACCTTTTCCAAAAGCTGTAATCACCACTCCCAGAGTATCTGCCGCTTTAGGGTGGTGAATGCTATTCCCAAGAATAGTATTTCTATCAGGAAGACTCACAGACTTGAGTGAAATTGAAGATTACATTTATTTGATGAATATTAAACAAAAAGGTAATGTCTCTCTTTGGCGTAGGCCCCGTCTGGCAGTCCGAAGTGGTAGTATTCTGAACCGTCATATCCTGCCAGAGATAGGAGGCAGGGGTGAGGAGCCAACCCCCGTGCAGGACGGGACTCAACTGGTGGTGGTGGGGGTTGCCGCGTTAGCACACTGAAACAGCAATGTGATAGATTGTGAGCAAACTTATAAAGCAATGGTTTACATGTGATTGGCTGGGAATTACAAAAGTATGGGACAGTACAATAAATGACTGACAATGAACAGGACAATAGACACAGTAAGAGACAGTGCAGCGCCGACCAGTACACAGTAGTGCAAAGATGAAATTTTCTAAAAATGCCAAATGTAAACAACATACTATGAGATAGTGTTCTATGGACATAGCAGTTATTGAGGAAGCAGCCAGTAATAGAGTGACAATAATTAAAGTGTGTGTGTGTGTGTGTGTGTGTGTGTGTGTGTGTGTGTGTATGTGTGTGTGTGTGTTAAACCAGTCTCTAAGTATTGAGGAGTCTGATGGCTTGGGGGAAGAAGCTGTTACACAGTCTGGCCGTGAGGGTGTGTGGGGTCATCCACAATGCTGGTGGCTTGCAGATGCAGTTTTTTTGTAAATGTCATTGATGGAGGGAAGAGAAACCCCGATGATCTTCTCAGCTGTCCTCACTATACTCTGCAGGGCTTTGCGCTACGAAAAGGTGCAAGTCCCAAACCAGGCAGTGATGCAGCTGCTCAGAATGCTCTCAATAGTCCCTCTATAGAATGTAGTGAGGATGGGTCTTGGGAGGTGTGCTTTCCTCAGCCTTTGAAGAAAGTAGAGACACTGCTGGGCTTTCTTGGTAATAGAGCTGGTGTTGAGGGACCAGGTGAGGTTCTCCACCAGGTGAACACCAAGGAATTTGGTGCTCTTGATGATCTCCACAGAGGAGCCGTCGATGTTCAGCGGAGAGCGGTCACTCTCTGTAAGTCAACAACTATCTCTTTTGTTTTGTCCACATTCAGAGACAGGTTGTTGGCTCTACACCAGTCTGTTAGCCGTTGCACCTCCTCTCTGTATGCTGACTTGTCGTTCTTGCTTATGAGACCCACCACGGTCGTGTCATCGGCGAACTTGATGATGTGATTCAAGCTGTGCATTGCTGCACAGTCGTGAGTCAGCAGAGTGAACAGCAGTGGACTGAGCACACAGCCCTGGGGGGCCCCAGTGCTTAGTGTGGTGGTGGTGGAGATGATGTTCCCAATCCGGACTGACTGAGGTCTCCCAGTCAGGAAGTCCAGGATCCAGTTGCAGAGGGAGGTGTCCAGGCCCAGCAGGTTCAAACCCCCATGAGGTATCAAAACAAAATTTGTTTGAGGTATCTTTGCCGAAAGGTGAACAACATGCATAAAGCCATACGATTATGGCGACGTTGCGTGCAATCCTTTTGTT
The DNA here is from genome assembly GCA_032164185.1 of Moxostoma hubbsi. NCBI lineage: Eukaryota > Metazoa > Chordata > Actinopteri > Cypriniformes > Catostomidae > Moxostoma > Moxostoma hubbsi. Next base: position 207,550 of record JAVLUX010000013.1, read on the forward strand.
GAAAGAAAACAACGTTTGATATGAAAACCCTGCAACGAGGGAAAAGTTGTTTGAGGTTTCTTTGCCAAAAGGTGACCAACATGCTTAAAGCCATATGATTATGGCAACGTTGCGTGCAATCTCTTTGTTGAAAGAAAACAACATTTGATATGAAAACCCTCCGACAAGGGAAAAGTTGTTTCAGGTATCTTTGCCGAAAGATGAACAACATGCATAAAGCCATACGATTATGGCAACGTTGCGTGCAATCGCTTTGTTGAAAGAAAACAACATTTGATATGAAAATACTCTGACGAGGGAAAAGTTGTTTGATGTTATCTTTGCCGAAAGGTGAACGACGTGTGTAGAACCATACGATAATGGCGACGTATGTGCAATACCCTTCGTAGAAAGATATTCCATGAGGCTCAAGCCCTTGGGTGGCCGTTGTTTAATGGTCATCCTTGCCGAGGTGAACAGCATACATAACGCCATACGATAATGGCAATGTTGTCGTGCAATACCTTGAAAGATATCCCGTTATGGTGCGAGCTTTCCAGCGAGGGCAGCTGGCTTGTGCAATACCTATGCAAAGGAACCGTGGTTGGGATTATGGAAGCCCTGGAAAGGGGGGTAGACATATTCATGCACTATCCTTGCAAACAGTGGGCATGCTTGAATTGAATCATTGTGTAGGGAAGGATGTGCTGGGAGAGAGCCACCAACCACCACCAGATATGCATGAGAACTTAAGGCTGATGGGGAGTTGAGCTTGTTTGATGATTTGGGTTAGGTTGACTATTTCAGGTATGATTGGGGAGACCAGCGGCCGAGCATCTTCATTGTGGATTCCAGTATCCCTCGAAGGGTGCCAGTAGAAGCTGGTCTGTGGAACTCCTGCAAAACGAGGGAGGGAGTCAGAAATTGTGTGTTTAGAGAATAGAGCGTGATGCCTAGATGCCCTTTTTTCTCCTCCTCTCTCTTCTTCCTCGAGCTGGAGCAAGTACTGTGAGAAGAATAATGTCTCAGCTTCATAAGTGTTTTGTTGTTGGCTATAAAAGTGAACATAAGAGTCTTCATGTACTCCCGGCATAGAGCCGCTGAAGATGCAGTGGACAGTTTTGTTTTAGAAGGAAATGTGCCCCAAAACATACAAAAATGTGCATATGTTTGTGCAAATCATTTTACACCAGACTGCTTTGTGAATGTGTGTCGATATAAATCGGGATCTTCAAAAATGTGATTCTCGAGCATGGATCAGTACCAACTGTTCGTGTCCCAGATTTACGTCCTGAAGATGCAATTATAGCACTTTATATTTTTTGTGAATATTTGCAAATCTCCTTTCTGAATGTGCTTGGATAGCTGATTCGATGGCTAATGTGCTAAAGTTACCATTGTCTCTGCCTGTATTCACGGAGACCATATATAGTATATATATATATATATATATATATATATATATATATATATATATATATATATATATATAATTCATACATATTTTGCTGAACTCCGGTATTTACGCTGTTTTGGACTTTTTTAGATATGCTCTCCAAAGTACAACTTATTGGATGGGCCTCAGATAGGTGGTCTCTGGACAATCCATTTTCAAGACATATTTATTATTTAGGGGCATATTTTTGGATAAAACCATTTGTATAACACTCTGGACACACCATTTAACATATGTACGCAATTTTAAACTCATAAATGTGCATATTTTTGCATAAAAACATCTGTTCACAGACAGCCGATGTGGAGCCTGCCAAATAAGTTGCATGTGGGCATGACTAAGCAATAAAACAGGAAGTGCCCACCTGTAACTTATTCAATGGGCCCCAGTTAGGTAGTATGTGGACAATACATTCATAGATCATCTTATTTGATGGGCCTCAGATAGGTGGTCTCTGGACAATTCATTTTCAAGACATATTTATTATTTAGGTGCACATTTTTAAATAAGATCATTTGTACAACACTCTGGACACAACGTAGAACATTTTACATTAACAAGATACATTTGATTCATTTATTTATATTTATTGACAAAACCACATTTATAATGCTCAGGACACACCATTTAACATATGTATGCAATTTAAAACTCATAAAATTGCTTAGAGCTCCCCCTCAGCACATCCGCTTCAGGTCGAGGCAACGCTCCTCGACACAACGTCGCCTGCTCCCCCTGCCACGAGGCCCCACCCCCAGGTACATCAGACATGATCATCCCCTTAGTGCCCCTTGCCCGGAGCTCGGACGCAGGCTAACGCTTTTGGTGGCTGGCCAGGACCATCCGACTCAGCTACGTGGTTCAGTTCACCAGGCGCCTGCCCCGGTTCAGCACCATCCACTTCACTTAGGTGCAGGGCGAGAACGCCGCCACCCTGCGTGCGGAGATTGCAACCATTCTTCGCAAGGGCGCGATAGAGCATGTCCCTCCAGCCAAGATGGTGAAAGGGATCTACAGCCCATACTTCATCATGCCAAAGAAAGATGGTAGGTTGCGGCCAATCTTGACCCCTTAATAAAAAGTTATCAAGCGATGTGAGCAGGTGGGCTTCATTTCATTTATCTATGATTGGGAAGGTTAATGTTATTAAAATTAATTGTATTCCAAAATTCAACTACCTGCTACAATCTCTCCCTGTAGATGTCCCCTTCTCTTATTTCGGGCAATTTGATAGCATGGTGAAGTCCTTCATTTGGAATGGTAAGCATCCCAGATTACATTTTAACAAGTTATATAGGCCTATTGACATTTAGCTCATTGGACGCTTCCACCTGAAAGAGCCACTCCCTGGTTTCGTATTGAACAGGAAGTTCTTGCCCCTATTTTGCCATTGCAAAGCCTTTCTATTAAACTAATCGGAGAAGTTAAATTACACCCCATTATCTCACATTTGCATGGTAAAAATTGTCCAGAGTGTTTAATTAGACATTTATTAAAATGTTGCCTCGAGCATAGGGCTGAACCCAAAATTATGTATTAATAAGTCCCCTATATGATAATAAGTGACATATATGAGAGTGGAGTGTTGAGATCCTTTGAAAATTTGGTTCAACATTTTAGGATTCCCAGATCTCAGTTCTTTAGCTATTTACAGCTGCATCACCTGCTTTGTACTATTTTGGGAGTAGCACACACCTCCCTAAAATTGCAGATTCTCTGGGAGGCATCAGTATATTACTCCCTGCTAATTCAGTCTGGGGGATGGGCCTTCAACTTCCATCAAAAGATTATGGGAGAAAGATTTAAACTTGGTATTGGAGGAGGGAGTGTGGGCTAGGATTCTAAAAAACATCAAGTCTGTATCTAGAGATGCAAGGGTGCGTCTTATGCAATTTAAGATTTTACATTGATTCTATTGGACCCTGTCTAGATTGTGTAGGCTTGGTCTTAAAGACACACCCACCTGCTGGCGATGCCAATCAGAAGATGGGGACACAACCCATGTTTTTGGGGATGTGTTAAGATCCAAGAATTTTGTTTGAGGGTTCAAAGTTTTATGTGTGACGTATTGGACACTCAATTTTCATTTTGTCCCAGACTCTGTATCTTAGGAGATGGGGCGGTCATTAATATTGGGGATATTCATTTAAAAAGTTACATGCTAGCCAGAGTTATGATCGGCAGACAAATTATCCTCAGGGGGTGGAAGTCGGCTGGCGCACCCGCATTTCGAGAGTGGTGTGAAGAGATGGGCGGTTGGCAGCATTTAAGGAGGTGATTTTTAGAAGGGTGGGAAAATGGGAATTGTTTGATAGGAAGTGGGGGTTTTTTTTGGCTTTTTTGGAGGGTTCTCGGGGAGGGGCAGTGGAGAGGGACCACTGTAGTGTGTGTTTGTGTTGGGAAGGCGGGGGGGGGGGCGTTAATTTATATAACTGATTCTGTATTTTATGTTGTGTTTGTTTGTATTATGAATGGAATCAATAAAAACTGTTAATAACAAAATAATTCACATTCACACTGATGATGACCATATGAAGAACATTCTTGAATGAAGAACATGTTTTTATATATATATATATATATATATATATATATATATACAGGAGTTCATTGTAGAGAAAAGTGATCTGGTGAAGAGAGCGATGAGATTGTCAGACACAAGCGCAGCAACAACATCCATTAAAAACACGTCCAGTAAAATCCATCTGAAGAGCTCCAGCAGACGTCTGAGACCAGACGTCTGAGTTCAGCCCGGACCATCAGATAGATCACACACAGACAACCTTCACACTGCAGCTGAATGTGACCCAAATCTGATTTTCTGTTCAAATATGATTTTTTTAATGAAATTTTTAATTTAGCCCATATCAAACACTGAAACTCCTATAAAACAATATATCCATGTTGCATGTTTTGAATCACAATACACCAAACATAACGAATCAACTTACTCAAACTGTGCTTCTCAAAAAAATATTAAATAAAAAACTGCCACTTGTCCTTGCAACACAAACATGATTTCTTTAAAAATGAAGAGGGCAAATTTGTATTGTTTTTAAATAATGTGCACGGATAAATCGTTTATAACAAAAACAGCAACATCCAATAAGAAAATATGAATTGTGAATTTTGAATTCGTGGTGACCTTTAAAATGAAGAAATTTTATGTCCTTGAGTTGCCCAGTCAGAGTCCTGATCTCAACCCTATTGAACATCTGAACATCCAACTAACTTGGTACAAGGGATGGGCTAATATTGCTCCATCGTGCTGTGTAAACTTGATAGAGACTTAATCCAAAAAGACTGATAGCTGCTAAAGCTGCTAAAGGTGATTTAACCAAGTAATAAAGTATTGGTTGAATACTTAGTCATTCTTGACATTTTGTTATTGTTTTTATTATTATAATTATTATTATTATTATTTAATGCTTCCTTTTTTATTTTATGGGCTGCACTGTTGTAGAGTTCAGTGATTCACAAATAAATAAAAAACAGTTGAATTACTCAATCTTAGGTTATGCAAATCATTTGTGTGATATAATGGTTAGGGGCTGAATATTTATTAAATGCTCTTTATGCTGGAAATCAAGTGTGCAAATGACAAATGTTGAGTTATATTGATGCAAAAATCACATAAAATCTGACCTGGTATTTCACACTGAAGGCACATAGGAAAAAAATCAGATACAGATACGCTCTTGTTTTCCCACTACATAGATAATAAATTAATTACCAACAAAAGCCTTCATCAGCAAATTAACAAGGGGTCAACAGAGGCTCTGCTTCCCAAATGAGATCGCCACGACCAACCTAAGAACGGACCTTGTGCTTTGGTCCACCTCAATTCGCACCACTTACATCATAGAGCTTACAGTGCCCTGGGAGGATGTTGTGGATGAGGCTTATGAACGGAAGAGCCTCAAGTATGCTGAGCTGGCAGCCTACGCTGAACAACATGGCTGGAAAGCTAAGGTTTGTCCAGTGGAAGTTGGCTGCAGAGGCTTCGTAGGCATGTCAACTATCAGGCTGCTTAAGGACATGGGAATCCGAGGCTGGGCCCAACGGCAAGCCACCAAAGCCCTCTCCAGTGCTGCTGAAAGGGCAAGCCAGTGGCTCTGGATTAAGAGGAGAGACAACACCTGGGCTCCAAAGTAACATCAAGAATGAGTTGATGTCGTGGGGGGTGAGCCAGTGATGCCAGGAGCCTGGGATGCCAGGCCTCATCACTGAAACCTCAGGAGGTGTAGTGGGCTCATCAGTGAAACGCTGAGGAATGAGGGTGCACACTTGAAAATCCTGAGATGTCATCATCATTCCCACTCATAACAGCAAGGCCTCAAGGTATGTGCAACAAAAAAGGGATTGTATCACCTAGTCCTAAATAGAATCAAACAAAGCGTTCTGATATCCCTTGCTAGAGTGATTGCTTGTTCTTCAGATGCCACAGATTTAAGGCAATCATCTACGTAAAAGTTCTTCAAGAGTGTCTGAGCTGCTTCTGGAGAAGTGTTGTTGATTCCATCATCTGCTATATTTTGAAGAGCATAACAAGAACAACTTGGTGAGGAGGTTGCACCAAACAGGTGTACACACATCCTATACTCCACTTCATCTTGATCTAGGTTGCCCTGTGGCCACCAAAGGATCCTCAGGAAGTTAGCAGTTCAGCTTCTGAGCCTCTGGCAGGGGAGTCATCCCCTGGAGGATTATGTTGAGGACTTTTGTGCCCTAGCCTGTCAGGTGGCTTTTAATGAGCTCGCCCTCAAGGACATTTTTCGGGTCGGACTTACTGAGCCCATCTCCTACTTGATGACTGGTTGTCACAGTCCTTCAATCTGGCCCAATATATTGACCTTGCCCTGCAGATCATTGGTTCCACGTCCACTGTAGGGGAGCCAGAGTTCCTCGACATGGCCACCGCCGAGCTAGAGTTCCTCGACATGGCCGCCACCGAGCCAGAGTTTCACGTCATAGCCCCCAAGCCAGCTTCCCATGTCATTGACAATGAGCCCATGCCTGCCATGGTCAATGAGCCAACTCCCATCTCTGCCACAGCCACACCAGAGTCAGCTCCAGGACATGTCACAGACACGCCGGAGTCAGCTCCAGGACATATCACAAGAACTGGCATTACAGCACAGGGATATCGTTTTAGCTCATTTGGTTTCTCTGGGGTTGAGTCTTAACACCAAGAAAAGCATCCTCTCTCCCACTCAGAAAACTACCTATCTGGGGATCATATGGAATTCGATCACAATGCAGGCACAATTGTTTCCCGCTCGAATCGAGTCCATTCAGAACACCCTGAGCAAAGTCAAGCTAGGCTAAGGTTGCACTTTGTCAGTATCAACGAATACTAGGTCTCATGGAATCTGCATCCTCGGTGATCCCTTTGGGCCTTCTGCGCTTGAGACCATTTCAGTTGTTGCACAAAGCCAGGGGATTTCATCCAAGGGCCAGTCCCCTAAGGCTGATAAGGGTTACGTGCCGCGCATTTCGTACCCTTTCTATGTGGTTCAGACCCCGGTTCACTTTGGGTCCCACTCTAGGTGCGTCTTGCCATCGCAAGTTGCTAACAACAGATGCCTCCCTGACAGGCTGGGGAGCGGTCTTAATTGGTCATCCAGCTCAATGAGAATGGGAGGGTCGTAAGCTCAATTGGCACATCAACTGCCTCAAGTTGATGGCTGTATTTCTGGCTCTGAAATACTTCCTCCAGTATTTGAGAGGCTGCCATGTCCTGGTACGTGTTGACAACAGAGCAGTAGTCTCTTACATAAACCATCAAGGAGGTCTACGTTCACGCCAGCTGAACAGACTGGCACAGCAGATTCTCCTTTGGGCCCAGGGCAAGCTCCTGTCAATCAGAGCAGTTTATATCCCTGGATGCCTGAATGTGGGAGCAGATTTACTGTCCAGACAGAAAATACAGACGGGGGAGTGGAAACTCCACCCCGAGGTAGTGGAACAGATCTGGTTGAGATTTTACAGAGCAGAAGTGGACGTCTTCGCCTCCCAACAGACAGTGCAATGTCCCCTCTACTTCTCTCTGAGTCACTCAGCCCCCCTGGGTCTGGAGTCAATGGCACATACATGGCCCAGAATGTGCCTGTATGCATTTCCTCCGGTTTCTCTGTTCCCGGCAGTCTTGGCCAGAGTTCGCCAGCAAGGGTCCTGCCTCTTACTGATACAGTAAGATTGCTGAGCATGGTATGGTTCTAAGAGATAATGTCTCTCCTCGACGGCTCACCTTGGGCGATTCCAGACAGGAAGGACCTTCTGTCTCAGGCACAGGGGACAATATTTCGTCCCCGGCCCGAGCTGTGGAACCTTCATGTTTGGCACCTGAAGAGTACCAACTGAGGTACACTGGACTTTCACCTGAAGTTATGGAGACCATTCTAAGTGCTAGGGCTCCCTCTACTAGAAGAAGTTATGCCAATAAATGGGGTGTCTTTGAAAGATGGTGCAATGCACATAATGCAGATCCAGTTAACTGCCAGATTGCTTCAGTTCTGGATTTTCTCCAGGAAAAATTATCAGTAGGCACATGCCCCGCCACTCTCAGGGTTTATGTGGCCACTCTATCAGCTTGCCATGCCTTTATTGATGGGATGCCTTTGGGGAAACATCCCCTGCTTCGTTTGTGGAGCCATGAATTTGAGACCTCAGGCTAGGATCTCTTCATGGGACTTAGCAATAGTCCTTGAGGGTCTGTTTGAGATCCCCTTTGAACCACTAGAGTCAGCATCTGATAAACTTCTGACTCTCAAGATGTTTTTTCTTATGGCAATTACTTCTCTAAAAAGAATTGGGGATCTGCAGGTTCTGTCCATCTTGCCATCATGCTTCGATTTTGCCCCAGGAATGGCTAAAGCAATATAGCACCCTCATCCTGACTACCTGCCTATGGTTCCTTTCTCGAACGTACATCCGGTCACTCTTGAAGCCTTCTGCTCCCCGCTGTTTACAACGCCAGAGCACGAAAGACCGCCCTTCGGACTTATGTCCATTGCACTAGCCAGTGGCGTAAGTCAGGGGAACTATTCATTTGTCATGGGGGGCTGTCACAAAGTGGCGGCTGCCACCAAGAAAACTATGTCACATTGGGTGAGGGATGCTATTGCCCTGGCCTACGAGGCGCACGGTCAAGCTTTGTCAGTAGGTATCAGGGCTCACTCTACCAGAGGGGTCGCCTCCTCTAAAGCTTTGGCCAGAGGTGTCCCTCTGCAACATGTTTGTAATGCGGCGGGCTAGTCCTCTCCGCATAAATTCATAAGATTCTATAGTTTGGATGTTCATGCCACTCCAGGCACTTACGTCCATGAGTCAACATCACAAGCTCATGTCTGAGACCTCTCACGCTGTAACCGTAAGGGGTCCGGACATCTGCAGTGTGGCAGCGTGGGTATTCTTGTTCCCAAAGCACTAAATCAGCACAGCATCAAAGTGTAGCTTTTTGATAGGGAATGTCTCGGGTTACTTAACTGTAACCCCTGTTCCCTGATAAAAGTGGAACGAGATTCCCCATGACTGCTCTTCAGACAAAATACCTGACGATGCACCTGTGGCGCATCTATTTATAGCCCTGCTACAGGTGCATGCTGATGATGTCACCAGCAGAGGTTATAAATTCTTGTCAATTTAATTGACGTGTTGCACACATATTCCCAGCTGGTCACTCCTAAAGGCGTTCCCAAAGTGCTAAATCAGTGCAGCATCTCGTTCCGCTTTTATCAGGGAACAGGGGTTACAGTAAAGTAACCCGAGACGTATTCTCTTCTAAATCACACACCTCTAAGTCAGACAGCAAATATCTTGCACCTTTCTTTGTTGACCCATAGTACAAAGCAGGAAATCAGTCTTCTTGCCCTGCATGTTTTGTCGAGGTCTTCTGTACAAAAGGTGGTTGTGCTTGCTGGGTCTAGGAATGCATATGTCTCTACTGATCTTTCACTCTTCTTTGATTTCACCTTTACAGGAATAATGGAGAGGATATACTCACCATCACCAGCCCTGGTGTATATACAAGTTTCCTGACCCAGTGAGAGAAGAGCATTTGAAACTGCAAAGTCGTGGTCTTCAGACCTTTCACTTTGATTATCTTCTTGTTTGATAATATGTAGGACACCTGGATGTTTTAGTGTGCAATCTAGACATGACATTCTATTCTTGCAATCTTTACTCATATGTCCTTGTGTTAGATAGCCAAAGCACAGGCCTTTACTTCTGAGAAATGTAATTCTTTCCTTGTATTTTTGCTCTTTAAGCTTAACACAGGAATCCAGTGTGTGTTCCATGTTACAGAAGAAACAAGATCTTTGGACTGCAGAATCGGATTTCTCTGTGTTCTGTTTCTTTTGTTGTGAGTATTCTGCTTTGTCCTTGCCACCCAGTGAGACGTTTGTGCCGAAAATACTATCTTTGAAGCCACCCTTCTTTAAGCTCTTCCCATCTGGAGAACTGGACTTTCCTTTTCTCTCCACTTTAACATCCTGGATCTCTCCAAAGAACAGGTCATTCAAAACTTGAGCATTCAAGTCAATAAAATTGACTAAATCTGCAAATGTGGCTCTTCTTCCATTTCATTGCTGGATATCAAAGGCTATGCTTCTCCAGCTTCTCTGAATCTGAAAGGAAGTTTTGAAATGACTGTTCTCATATTTGTTGGATTATTCATCTCATTCATGAATTCAACATCTGCCATGGAATTTCTACATCCAATAAGGAATAAGGCATAGGTCTTCATACCCTTACTGTCCTCTGCTTTGAGGTCATTTCAGAGCTTTTTCAAGTTAATTGCGGTGCAGTAGCACGCAGCGGCCACTCCGGATCCAAAATGGTGCTATTTTTGTTAAATAACGGCACATGGACATCAGAGCAACCGGTGTTTGTTTCTACCATCGCCAGACACTACTCAAATATAGGATTCATGCAACAACCAAGCGGCATGATGACCTGAGGCGCTACGCGATTTCGGCTTGCTGTGGAGACCATGCCTCCAGTCCTAGGCGTCGCCTGATGCCGGTGGCCAGGGGAGAGGATGTCATAAGCGGTGTGCGAGGAAGCGAAACGTGGCAAGAGGGCGGGGATCCATGCTAGGCTAAAAACAAACCCTAGCCGGCCAGCTCTCCCATCTATCCTACTCTCAAATGTTTGCTCCCTGGACAATAAACTGGACTACATCCGACTCCAGCAGGCTACGCAATGTGAGTTTAGAGACAGCTGCGTGTTTGTTTTCATGGAGACGGAGTTCCGGACACCACCATTCAGCTAGACAGGCTCGCCTCGTTTCATGCCGACAGAAAGGCATCTCTGTGCGGTAAGACTTGCGGTGGTGGCTTGTGTGTTTACATCAACACGGAATGGTGCAAGAAGTCTATGCTAGTCTCTAGCTACTGCTCATCACTGGTGGAGCTTGTGACTGTTAGATGCAGACCTTTTTAATTACTACAGGAATTCGCCACTGTTATAATAACCAGAGTTTACAGTCCCCCCAGCCCTAATGCTAAGGAAGCGCTCTGTGAAATGTATGGGGCTATGAGCGAACTGCAGAACGCTCACCCTGACAGACTGTTTATTGTCGCTGGAGATTTCAACCATGCAAATCTCAAGACAGTGTTCCCTAAATTCCATCAGTATGAGGACTTTGCAACAAGAGGGGCGAACGCGTTTGATCTTGTTTACACAAACATCCCAGGACCAGACAACATTCCTGGCAGAGTGCTCAGAGGATGTGCAGAGTTCTTATCAACATCTTCAACATCTCTCTGAGCAGCGCCGTCATTCCAACTTGCTTCAAGGCCACCACTATTGTCCCCATGCCAAAGAAGTCTTCAGTGTCTTGCCTCAATGACTACCGTCCCATCGCACTCACACCCATCATCATGAAGTGCTTGAAAGGCTCGTCATGAGGCACATTAAGACCCAGCTGCCCCCATCACTAGACCCACTGCAGTTTGCGTATCATCCAAACCGTTCAACAGACGATGCCATCACCACCACCCTCCATCTGGCTCTCACCCACCTAGATGAAAAGGACACATACGTTCGAATGCTGTTCATAGACTTCAGCTCAGCATTCAACACAATCATTCCCCAGCACCTGATTGGAAAGCTGAACCTGCTGGGCCTGGACACCTCCCTCTGCAACTGGACGCTAGACTTTCTGACTGGGAGACCTCAGTCAGTCCGGATCGGGAACAGCATCTCAACCAAAACCACACTGAGCACTGGAGCCCCCCAGGGCTGTGTGCTCAGTCCACTGCTGTTCACTCTGCTGACTCACGACTGTGCAGCAATGCACAGCTCGAATCACATCATCAAGTTCGCCAATGACACAACCGTGATGGGTCTCATCAGCAAGAATGACGAGTCAGCATACAGAGAGGAGGTGCAGCGGCTAACAGACTGGTGTAGAACCAACAACCTGTCCCTCAATGTAAACAAAACAAAAGAGATGCTTGTTGACTTTAGGAGAGCACAACTGCCCTACAAAGCAAAAAGGCAGTAACTACACAGAGTGCAGAACTGAGAAAAATGACTTTAAAGTTATCCTGTCAGGGCTTTTTGCAGTTACTGTACAAACGACTACCATTTTTCTCCAAAACGACACACATTTGAGATAAAATGTTTTATCACATAACAAAGGATGCCTTGAATGTCATGAAAATGATAATAACTCATTTTTGACCAAAAATGCAGTTACTGCCTTTTTGTTTTGTAGGGCAGACAAGGTGAACACTCTCTGCTGAACACCGACTGCTCCTCTGTGGAGATCGTCAAGAGCACCAAATTTCTTGGTGTTCACCTGGCGGAGAACCTCACCTGGTCCCTCAACACCAGCTCTGTTACCAAGAAAGCCCAGCAGCGTCTCTACTTTCTGCGAAGGCTGAGGAAAGCACATCTCCCAACCCCCATCCTCACTACGTTCTATAGAGGGACTATTGAGAGCATCCTGAGCAGCTGCATCACTGTCTGGTTTGGGACTTGCACCGTTTCGGACCGCAAAGTCCTGCAGAGGATAGTGAGGACAGCTGAAAGATCATCGGGGTCTCTCTTCCCTCCATCAATGACATTTACGCATTGTGGACGACCCCACACACCCCTCACACAAACTATTCACCCTCCTGCCGTCTGGCAAGAGGTACCGAAGCATTCGGGCCCTCACGGCCAGACTGTGTAACAGCTTCTTCTCCCAAGCCATCAGACTCCTCAATACTCAGAGACTGGTTTGACACACACACACACACACACACACACACACACACACACACACACGTGTCCTGAGTTGCACTTTAATTACTGTCACTTTATAACTGGCTGCTACCTCAATAACTGCTATGTCCATAGAACACTATCCCATAGTATGTTATGTTTTCATTACATTTTTAGGAACTGTAATTTCTTTGCACTACTGTGTACTGGTCTCTCACTGTGTCTATTGTCCTGTTCATTGTTAGTCATTTATTGTACTGTCCCATACTTTTTGCACACGTTTGCACGTGCACTTTATTTAGGTACTTTATTTAGTCTGTGTAGTCTCATGTGGTTCTGTGTTTGTCCTATGTTGTTTTATGTAGCACCATGGTCCTGGAGGATACTAACTGTATATGGTTGAAACGACAATAAAAAAAACACTTGACTTGACTATTTGTGTCTGAGAGTGTGTGTCTGCTAGCATGCATGTATCTGTGTGTGTGTGTGTGTGTGTGTGTGTGTGTGTGTGTCTGATTGAGAGAGTGTGTGAATGTGAGTGAGAGAGTGTGTGAGTGAGAGAGTGTGTGAGTGAGTGAATGAGTGAGTGAGAGAGTGTGTGTGTGAGAGAGTGAGAGAGTCAGTCATGATCTTCATGAGCTCTTAAACTTTCTTTATGTTTGCTATTTTAAGATAAGAGTTTGATCAGACCATCAGCAAAATCAATGAGAATATAACATACAGAAGAGGACTTTGATGGAAAATGATCAGAAAATGTAATATTTTTTTTATTAAAAAAAGATTCAGCAGAGAGAAGCTGATTCAAACAGCACAGCAGCAGAGACTTGAAGAAAATTGGAGGGAAAACTGCAAACAGGACAAAACCATACAAAATCCACAGTGGTTAAAGCAGTGAGTACATAACCCTAATTGGACGTTTTTTTTTTTTTTCGAAGAAAGGAACAACTAATTGTACAACTTGGATGCTAAATTATATCTTAATGCATAAAGTTTACATTTAGCCAAATGTAAAGCTAAAATGCTAATTAACTGAAGCCATGACTAGCAAAGAATCTGGAGCACCTCAATTCAAATGAGCCTGGGAAAATGAACCAATCAGAGGAGCAGCTGCAATCTCCCCACTGCTCTATGCAAATGAACCCCCCAGTCCTCACAGACTGTGTGCCCATTCAATATCCCCCAGATATAAAAAGTGACACTGCAAGAAAACGGTTTAAAACAGAAGCTGCTTAAAGACAGTCCAGAGACACTTTTTGTAGACCTGTTTAAAAATGGAGAAATAAGCAATCTCATTTTCTTTTCCGAAAATCCCTGCTTCTGGCACAAAGCTGTAATCAGCCACTACCCATCAGTAAAGAAAGAGGGCATCTGTAATGGCTGGAAAGTCAAAATCAGAGAGACCGATGATCCTGACAGTACAATAATCACTGTCAATATATATAAAAATGGCACAGTTATGGTTCAGGGTAACTTAAAAGCTTTCCAGGCTGACTACAGTGCAAAAAATGAAATTATCAAGCAAGACATAGTTTTATTAAATGGGAATCCGTCATGTGAGCAGAATGCACAGAGAACACCAGAGCCCAGGTCAGACCACAGCATGGCCCCTCCCACAAAGACTGAGGGAAAAGAGAGACCCAGTCAGGACCTGGACCTTCTAGCACTCAAATATGTTCCTCTGCTACAGGAACACTTCACAAGGCTGGAGTTGGAGCTTGTGCAGCTGAGAGAAACTGTGTTAAAACAGCAGCCTGTGCACACAGACAGATGTGTCTGTCTCACCAAACTACAGCAGGATAAAGAGCAGGTCACACAACAACTAACAGTCCTCTCACAGCAAATGAGAGAGTTGCAGCGAGAAAAGGACAATTACCACCGTGAGCTGACTGTATTAACACAGCAGCTACAGGTTAGAGAGCAATGCACATTAAAGCTAGAGCAACAGGTGAGAGAGCTACAGGAAGAGAAAGAGCAGCAGCGCAGTGAGCTCACAGCACTGAGAGAGCAGATAAGAGAGCTGCTGGAGACCAGAGAGGGACCAGAGCAGACCCTTACAGCACCACTGCTGCCCCCCACCACTGAGGAGCCCGACTCAGACAACCCAGTGACACCACAGCATCCCCTGCCAAATAACACACAACAGAGCCAGCACTCAAAGCCCAAAGCTATTCAGCACAGAGAAACCGGAAATAGTGCCACTCGTCGATTCAAATGGAAAATTTATTGATGTAAATAAACTTTTCCCCCATCACCGAGCTTTTAAACTCTGGTGCCCCAACACAAATAAAGCCCTAGAACTCCTCACGGAGTCACAACTCGGCTGCCCCAGCCACATCATTATACACACAGGCACAAATGACCTGAGGAGCCAGCAGGACGGGGTGGCTGATTCCCTGAGAGCTGTTCTGGAGAAAGCAAGACATTCCTTACGCAGTTAAAAAATTATCTTCTCCACTCTGCTCCCAAGAAAGGATTTTCATCAACCATGCAAATCACCAAAATAAATGCACAGCATCTCAAGACACTGCGCCCTACTGCCTAATGTCCACCTGGCACACCACACAGACCTGGACACAAGCTGTCTGTATGATCATGTTCATTTATACAGGAATGTTGTACATGTGCTGGCAAAAAGAATGAAAGATGTTGCTCTAAATCGGAAACAATCAGACAAGCCCCCGTTGGAGCAGAACAAACCCAAGCCCAGGAAATCCAACAAGACGCAGGCCAGAGAACAATGCCCCATCCAACAAGACATCCAGAGCCACACCCAGAGACTGCCCTACGAAATCTCCCAACACCCAGCACCTGCAGGGTACCCCACAGCACTGAACCACCCTCCGCAGCACACCACACCCCAGCCAGGTAAACTGAGCTACACCCAGGCTCTCAGTGGAGAAGCAAACCAAGCCAACACTGAACTTCAGGACATCCAGGACATGCTGAACATCATCTGCACACGCTTACTGTCCCACACTGGGCAGTGGTAAGAAATGAGGAGAGAAAAAAAATTAAACAAAAAAAATTTAAATTAAAAAATTGTGTAAGGACAGTGCTTCCAAAATTTAAAGGATCTTACATGATTACATTTTACATAATTATATTTTCACTATTCATTGTTTCTGCATAGTTTTTGGTCTTTTATGTCTTTCTCTTTTCTAAAAATGGCAAACAAATCCAACAGACTATCTTTAGATGAAATCATTTTGCATTTCCATGTGGAATATACAAGGTCTGAGCTCCTCAGCTTTTGGCCTAAAGAGTCAAAACTCTGATTTCATCAGAGAACTTAAAGAACAAGATGTCATTATTTTACAAGAAACATGGAGTAGAGGTGATGAGCACACTGTTTGTCCCACAGGGTACAAAGAAATAGTGCTACCATCAGTAAAACTCAAATCAGTTAAACAGGGCAGAGACTCAGGAGGCATGTTAATCTGGATTAAATCTGAATTATCCTGTGCCATAGAATTAATAAAAACTGAACAATACCATTTATGGCTGAAAATAAAAAAAGGCATAATGTCAACATCAAAATCTGTCTTTCTGTGTGCGATCTATATTCCCCGTCTTGAGTCACCCTATTTCCAGGAAGAAACCTTTCCTATCATAGAGAGAAAAATCAGTCATTTCCAGGCCCAGGGGAATGTGCTGATTCTGGGTGATCTGAACTGTAGAACTGGTGTAGAACTAGATTTCACAGACACATACGGTGACCGATTCATTACTGGAAATAATGTTATTTTTCCCTCTCATGCCCCCAGACAGAACAATGACAAGGCAACAAACGCCCATGGAAAGCAGCTGCTACAGCTCTGTCGGAGTCTGGTTCTGTACATCATCAATGGAAGACTAAGGGGAGACTGTTTTGGACGGTACACCTACAGCTCAGCTCTTGGTAGCAGCACGGTCAACTATGCAATAACAGATTTGGACCTTTCTTCTTTGAGAGCATTCACAGTCAAACCATTAACAGCTTTCTCAGATCACAGCCAAATTACCCTGTATGTCAAACAGTCTGAATCAACCACCAAAACAACAACCACAACAGCACACACAATGAGCAGAATACTATCATTTAAATGGACGGATAACAGCATCAATGACTACACAAATGCAATTACACTTACAGAAATACAATCTCTCATACTTTCTTTCCAAATACAGGAATACACTAAAAATGAAGATGATGTAAATCAGGCAGTAAAAGATCTAAATACCATTTTCTACAAAATTGCACAAAGGAGCAATTTGGCACAAATCAAACATAAGAAAAAGATATTAGACACAGACACATGGTTTGATTCAGACTGTATGACTCTGAGGACAAACCTCCGAAAATTATCCAACCAAAAACACAGACAACCAGACAATTAAGGCCTACGCCTCCGTTACTGTGAGGCACTAAAACAATACAAACACACAATCAGAAGGAAAAAAGAACAGTTTTTACAGAGCCAGCTTCAAGAAATTGAAGAATTAGTCAACTCAAATAAATTCTGGGATAAATGGAAATCACTATATACACTACCGTTCAAAAGTTTGGGGTCACATTGAAATGTCCTTATTTTGGAAGGAAAAGCACTGTACTTTTCAATGAAGACAACTTTAAACTAGTCTTAACTTTGAAGAAATACACTCTATACATTGCTAATGTGGTAAATGACTATTCTAGCTGCAAATGTCTGGTTTTTGGTGCAATATGTACATAGGTGTATAGAGGCCCATTTCCAGCAACTATCACTCCAGTGTTCTAATGGTACAATGTGTTTGCTCATTGGCTCAGAAGGCTAATTGATGATTAGAAAACCCTTGTGCAATCATGTTCACACATCTGAAAACAGTTTAGGTCGTTACAGAACCTACAAAACTGACCTTCCTTTGAGCAGATTGAGTTTCTGGAGCATCACATTTGTGGGGTCAATTAAACGCTCAAAATGGCCAGAAAAAGAGAACTTTCATCTGAAACTCGACAGTCTATTCTTGTCCTTAGAAATGAAGGCTATTCCATGCGAGACATTGCTAAGAAATTGAAGATTTCCTACAACGGTGTGTACTACTCCCTTCAGAGGACAGCACAAACAGGCTCTAACCAGAGTAGAAAAAGAAGTGGGAGGCCGCGTTGCACAACTGAGCAAGAAGATAAGTACATTAGAGTCTCTAGTTTGAGAAACAGACGCCTCAAAGGTCCCCAACTGGCATCTTCATTAAATAGTACCCGCAAAACACCAGTGTCAACATGTACAGTGAAGAGGCGGCTGCGGGATTCTGGGCTTCAGGGCAGAGTGGCAAAGAAAAAGCCATATCTGAGACTGCCAATAAAAGAAAAAGATTAAGATGGGCAAAAGAACACAGACATTGGACAGAGGAAGACTGGAAAAAAGTGTTGTGGACAGATGAATCCAAGTTTGAGGTGTTTGGATCACAAAGAAGAACGTTTGTGAGACGCAGAACAAATGAAAAGATGCTGGAAGAATGCCTGACGCCATCTGTTAAGCATGGTGGAGGTAATATAATGGTCTGGGGTTGCTTTGGTGCTGGTAAGGTGGGAGATTTGTACAGGGTAAAAGGGATTCTGAATAAGGAAGGCTATCACTCCATTTTGCAACGCCATGCCATACCCAGTGGACAGCGCTTGATTGGAGCCAATTTCATCCTACAACAGGACAATGACCCTAAACACACCTCCAAATTGTGCAAGAACTATTTAGAGCAGAAGTAGGCAGCTGGTATTCTATCGGTAATGGAGTGGCCAGCGCAGTCACCAGATCTGAACCCCATTGAGCTGTTGTGGGAGCAGCTTGACCGTATGGTACGCAAGAAGTGCCCATCCAACCAATCCAACTTGTGGGAGCTGGTTCTGGAAGCGTGGGGTGCAATTTCTCCAGATTACCTCAACAAATTAACAGCTAGAATGCCAAAGGTCTGCAATGCTGTAATTGCTGCAAATGGAGGATTCTTTGACGAAAGCAAAGTTTGATGTAAAAAAAATCTTATTTCAAATACAAATCATTATTTCTAACCTTGTCAATGTCTTGACTCTATTTTCTATTCATTTCACAACGTATGGTGGTGAATAAGTGTGACTTTTCAGGAAAACACAAAATTGTTTGGGTGACCCCAAACTTTTGAACGGTAGTGTAAATCAAATGAAGAATTGGCAATACCAGATGGAGAACTGTGGAAAAATAATTTCCAAGATCTATATCGCACAACCCAAAATCATGATCAAAGTGACATTATTAAAACATTTGAAAAGCTTGAAAATCCATTAAAGAATACCAAAACCCATTAGACTTTCCAATCACAATGAAAGAACTGGAAGACAAAATCAGTGTCCTTGTCATGTTCTCTGTTGTCTTTTGCTTTTGTGCTTTTATGTTGAAGTTTCCTGTTTAGTTCCTGTTTCCTGTTTGGTTTTTGTAGTCCTTTGTAGTTCTGTTTTTTGATTGGTTTTCCCCTGATTGTCTCCCATACCCTGATTGTTTCCCCAGGTGTTTCTAGTTTTCCCTTGTGTATTTAAGCCCTTGTTTCCCTCCTGTCCTTTTGTCTGTTATTTCATGTTTTTGTTTTGCATTACTTCCCCTGTGGATTTTGGCTTCAATAAATGCTGCACATAGATCCTCTCCCGTTTTTGATCGTTAGAGTCCAAAAAAGCATGTGGTGTAGATGGCATCCTCAATGAGATGCTGAAACACATGGATCACAACTTTAAACTGGCTACTCTAAAACTGTTCAATGATGTTCTGTGTGCTGGTTATTTCCCTGAAATCTGGAATCAGGGACTCATCAGCCCCATTTAAAAGAGTGGAGATAAATTAGACCCTAATAACTACCGAGGCATCTGTGTGAACAGTAATCTGGGGAAGGTCTTCTGCAGTATTTTAAACAGCAGACTTTTAGACTTCCATATGAAGCACAATGCCTTGAGTAAATTTTAAATTGGATTCATGCCAAAATGTCGCACATCTGACCACATTTTCACCCTACAGACACTAATTGATAAATATGTACATCAAAATAAAAGACGAATCTTTACTTGTTTTGTAGACTTTAAGAAAGCATTTGATTCAATCTGGCATGAAGGATTATACTTTAAACTTATTGACAGTGGTGTAGGGGGAAAAGCTTATGATGTGATCAAATCAATGTACACAGCCAGTCAATGTGCTGTTAAAATTGGCAACAAAAGAACCAAATTTTTCCATCAACGGCGAGGAGTGAGACAGGGCTGCAGTTTAAGCCCCACCCTCTTCAACATGTATAGCAATCAGTTGGCACAAACTATTGAACAATCTCCCGTTCGAGGTCTCACTTTACATGACACAGAAATAAAGTGTCTCCTCTACGCAGATGACCTGGTTCTCTTGTCGCCCACTAAAGAGGGGCTACAGCAGAGCCTGGCATTACTGGAGAGTTACTGTCAGACCTGGGCCCTGACAGTCAACCACCAAAAAACAAAAGTCATGATCTTCCAAAAGCGATCCAGATCTCAGGGACTAACAAACATTTTTTCATTATGAAACAGAAGCATTGAAATCACAAAGACATACAATTACCTCGGCCTAAAAATCAGTTCTACAGATAATTTTGCTTTGGCTGTGAATGAACTCAAAGAGAAAGCACAAAGGCCATTTTATGCCATTATAAAATCAATTAAAATTGATATTCTGATCAGGATCTGGCTCAAAATATTCAAATCAGTCATCGAACCAATTGCATTATATGGCAGTGAAGTGTGGGGTCCACCTGTAAAATTTGACTATTTAAATTGGGAAAAACATCCCATTGAAACTCTGCATCTGGAATTTTGTAAAAGAATCATTTATGTCCTAAGAAAAGCCCCAAATAATGGATGCAGGGCAGAATTAGGCCAATACCCTCTCTTTTTGAACATTCAAAAAAGAGCCATCAAATTCTGGAAACATCTAAAAACAAGTGACCCCAACACATCCCATTATAAAGCCCTAAAACACCAAGAGCTGAGCTCAGTGAAGAGTCCCCTATGCCAGCTTGTCCTGAGACTGACTGAAGTCACACCTGAGAAGATCGGCCAGTCTCAGGATAACTGCACACTCACAAACATTCGGCCTAAAAAAATTATACATTAAACACCATTAAAACTCAAAACAAACTGGAATGTTATTCGGCACTAAATCGAGAGTACACGGTGGCAAACTATCTGACCACAGTGACTGACAGAAAATTAAGAAAAGCACTGACGATGTACAGACTCAGCGAGCACAGTCTGGCTATAGAGACGGGCCGCCGCAGACAGACAAGGCTGCCCCGCGAGGACAGACTGTGCTCCCAATGCATCCTGGGAGTGATTGAGACAGAACTGCACTTCCTCACAGAATGCCCAAAATACCAACCAATTAGAAACAAATATTACCACAAAATTAACAACATATGCACAGATTTCAATGCATGTACCCCGACACAAAAAAATGTGTTTTATTCTGGGGGAAAAAGAAGAATTTGCAAATATAGCTGCAAGATTTGTAGTATCCTGTAGAAACCTGCGGGACAACCAGAACTCAAATCAATAACAACACATGATGTATTGATGACCCCTGACCCCAATCCCCTACCCCTGTTACTGACCCTATATAATGTTGCATTAATGCTGAATGTTTTTTCTTTATAGTTATTATTGTTCTCATGTCCTAGTTCAGTTCCTGTTCTGTTTTTCTATGTAATTGCTTTGGCAATACAAAATGTCTTTGTCATGCCAATAAAGCTCATTAATTTGAAATTGAATTGAATTGAGTGTGTGTGTGAGTGAGTTTGTGTGTGTGTGTGAGTGTGTGAGTGAGAGAGTGTGTGTGTGAGTGAGTGTGTGTGTGTGTGTGAGTGAGAGAGAGAGAGAGTGTGTGTGTGTGTGTGTGTGTGTGTGTGTGTGAGAGAGAGAGAGAGAGAGAGAGTGTGGGCATGTTTATGTGGTTTATGAGGACAATTTTTTAGGTTACAAACTGGTAATTATAAGGGTATTCTGCTATAAATGTGAACATTAATTACATTAATAATCTGATGCAGAAGAAAAAACGGTTTAATGCCATGAATTACATGTTGCGCACCCATAATAATCAAACAGTTATGCACTTTTGAAGCACTCTGATTACATTAGCACATCACTGAAATCGGGATGCGCATATAAGCAGTGTCGTGCCCTAGATTGGAGCTTCACTTATTATATACCTATTTATTTATTTATTTTGTGTGTGTATTTATCAGTTTTCTTATTATATGGCTTCCCTTAGCGTCTACGTATCACCCACTTAGATGTTTAGACAATTGTTATTTGAAATGTTTTGCATCAATATTGCTGCATAATAAGAACATTTGAAAAAACGGATAACCGCAATTGTTTTTCCCTGAAAACGGTAATCGGTAAAAACATCACACTGCGACATCCCTACATTGAATATACTTTTTAAAATTTAGTTGTGCATTAATTTGAACTTTTATTATGCATTGTGTAATGTGTTGTAATGAAACATTATGACCCCCTCCCAATACGATTAACATTTTGTCCCCCTCAATGTTCAAACCAAATCTACGCTGTTGGTTCACATCATATTATTTGGGTCTGAACCACGGTCTGATTACGTTATCAACGTGAGTATAAGCGGCAGCTGTTTACCAGAGCAGCTATGTAACAACTCAAGAAAATGTCACCTTCACTGTATTATTAAAGTATCCATTTCTATTTCATTGGGGGGCACACTTTATGATCTGAGACACAGAGATAGACCAAAACAGTGTCCACACACCACAATGCAAGACAACCCAATCAGTATTATTATCAAAACAGACCAAGTTTTATAATGAAACATCTCAGACCAAAACATCATACAAACAAAATAGCCTACAACATCATTGTGATAAATGTGGTTTATGAGGACATTACTAGTGTACCTATTATTTAAATCGCTTAAAAAAACAACATATTAAATAATGTTTTATTGACAATGTAAAAATGCAGAAAGTTTTTGGTGAGGTTTAGGGGTTGTGTTGGGTTTAGGGGATATGTTGGGTTTAGGGGTTGTGTTGGGTTTAGGGGTTGTGTTGGGTTTAGGGGATATGTTGGGTTTAGGGGTTGTGTTGGGTTTAGGGGATGTGTTGGGTTTAGGGGTTGTGTTGGGTTTAGGGGTTGTGTTAGGTTTAGGGGTTGTGTTGGGTTTAGGGGATGTGTTGGGTTTAGGGGATGTGATGGGTTTAGGGGTTGTGTTGGGTTTAGGGGATGTAATGGGTTTAGGGATGTGTTCGGTTTAGGGGTTGTGTTGGGTTTAGGGGTTGTGTTGAGTTTAGGGATGTGTTGAGTTTAGGGATGTGTTGGGTTTAGGGGTCGAGTTGGGTTTAGGGGTTGTGTTGGGTTTAGGGGATGTGATGAGTTTAGGTGTTGTGTTGGGTTTAGGGGTCGTGTGTGGTTTAAGGGTTGTGTGTGGTTTAGGGGCTGTGTTAGGTTTAGGGGCTGTGTTGGGTTTAGGGGATGTGTTGGGTTTAGGGGGATGTGTTGGGTTTAGGGGATGTGATGGGTTTAGGGGTTGTGTTGGGTTTAGGGGTTGTGTTGGGTTTAGGGGATGTGTTGGGTTTAGGGGTCGTGTTGGGTTTAGGGGATGTGTTGGGTTTAAGAGATGTGTTGGGTTTAGGGGTCGAGTTGGGTTTAGGGGTCGTGTTGAGTTCAGGGGTTGTGTGTGGTTTAGGGGCTGTGTTGGGTTTAGGGGTCGTGTAAGGTTTAGGGGTTGTGTTGGGTTTAGGGGTCGTGTAAGGTTTAGAGGAAGTGTTAGGTTTAGGGGTCGTGTTGGGCTTAGGGGTTGTGTTGGGTTTATGGGTCGTGTAAGGTTTAGGGGTCGTGTTGGGTTTAGTGGTCGTGTAAGGTTTAGGGGTCGTGTTAGGGTTTAGGGGTTGTGTTAGGGTTTAGGGGTTGTGTTGGGTTAGGGTTTAGGGGTCGTGTTAGGTTTAGGGGTTGTGTTGGGTTTAGGGGTTGTGTTGGGTTTAGGGGTTTTGTTAGGTTTAGGGGTTGTGTTGGGTTTAGGGGTTGTGTTGGGTTTAGGGGTTGTGTTGGGGTTTAGGGGTTGTGTTGGGGTTTAGGGGTTGTGTTGGGTTTAGGGGATGTGTTGGGTTTAGGGGGATGTGTTGGGTTTAGGGGTTGTGTTGGGTTTAGGGGTTGTGTTGGGTTTAGGGGTTGTGTTGGGTTTAGGGGTTTTGTTAGGTTTAGGGGTTGTGTTGGGTTTAGGGGTTGTGTTGGGTTTAGGTGATGTGTTGGGTTTAGGGGTTGTGTTGGGTTTAGGGGTTGTGTTGGGTTTAGGGGATGTGTTGAGTTTAGGGGTCGTGTAAGGTTTAGGGGTTGTGTAAGGTTTAGGGGTCGTGTTGGGTTTAGGGGTCGTGTTAGGGTTTAGGGGTTGTGTAAGGGTTAGGGGTTGTGTAATATTTAGGGGTCATGTGGGGTTTAGGGGTCGGGTTAAGTTTAGGGGTCGTGTTGTGTGTGTCTGTGAGAGAGAGTGTTTGAGAGAGAGAGCGAGAGAGAGTGTGTGTGCGTGTGTGAGTACATTTTGGGGACAACTTCATATGGAAAAACGATTCATCAAATTATATAATTCTAATTCTATAAATTCTAATTAAAAAAGGGTCTGTTAGGGTCAGTTTATTGTAATTATAGTTAACTTCATATAAAAACAATGGAAGTCTATGGTATGTCCCTATTCACTGTATATATTCACTGTATATATGCAAAAACTGTGTGTATAATGTGTGACCAAAATAAAGGATTCGATTCTATTTCGATAGCTAAGCAAATGCGTGTGTGAGTGTAAGTGTGTGAGTGAGTGTGTGAGTGAGTGAGTGTGTTCGTGTATGTGTGAGTATGTGTTTGTGTATGTGTGAGTATATGTGTGTGTGTGGCGGAGGGATGTCTCCAGTTATCCGGTCTTCCGCCCAGTTTTCCGCTGTGATTCGCCTGCTTTGAAAATGGAGTTCTCGTAAAACAGATCCCTGAAACTTTCCATGAAGAATTCCCGTTCTTTGGCATATTCCTGTTACAGATTTCTCTTCGCCTCCAGTTTCTGTGAGTGTGTTGAGGAAGTGTAAATAATCGAGGCGTTGAGTTTAATGCTGTAATTGTGCCTTGTGATGTTGTCTATGAAGGGAGTCGCTTGATCGGTTCATGAGGATTTTCCTAACTCGCTGTTTCTGGGTTTTCGGGATTGTTTTCACATCAGGATGAGGAAGACGCAGGTGATTTCCCCGCTGGATGTGATTTATTGGTCAGATCGATTGAAGTATTGTTTTCATTGGTTTCATACACCCGTCAGTGTTTTGGGGTCTCGTGCAGCATGCTCGACTGCAGATCGGAGGGGTTTGTGTCAATAACGGCCTTTCACGGTGATTTGATGGAGAAAATGGAGATATTTGCGCTTTATTTCAACGCCATGAGCGCGAGCAACATGTTATTGTCAGGATTTGGATCCCCGAGAAGACAATGAGCGAAGAATCGAATCCAAATAGCGAGTGAGTACACACACACACACACACACACACACACACACACACACACACACACACACACACAAACATATGCACTGAAGATCTGATCATAGCTTCACTTAATCTGATCAAATAGGTTATATAATCACATATCAACCACTACAAACATGTCACAAATTAATTTATTACAATGTAAATAATGTAATATTTACTGTTATGCTGAACGATTTCACATTTACTACTGACAATCTGCAAACAATAGCGTTGTAGACTATGGCTTCTCAAATTAAAATAATGACTTTTCGTTCAGGGCCTTTGTCCCAGAATGTTTTTATTTTCTTCCACACCTCGTATGACTCTCTAATGTAGCCTATTTATAATCCCACTGAGGGTCCTTTCACCCTTATTAACTATAGATTTGATTTACTCATGAATTGATCTAATTAAGTTTTTTCTTTTTTTTTCTTCTTTTTCCTTTCTCCTTTCTCTGGCCACCCAGCCAAATTGCTGATACACGGCTCAGTATTATAATCTTGTTTATTGCAAAACATCCATTGTTTTGGAGTTTCTTTCGATAGAGGATGGCTTTTTTCCTGTCCCATAATATCACCCTTTTAATAATAATAATACAAACAATTTCCCGATCAACACGGTTCATGCAGAACAATAATGCAGATCAAATTCTCTCCGTCTTTTCCATAGGACAATTTCCGTCATTATTCATACCAGAATAAGGATATCCTTTAAACTACTGCTGTGGTCGTGGGGTTTTCCCTATTTATAATAGAGCAAAAAAAAATCTTCCCTCTGACGGGTCCCCTGAGCAGAGTTATTAACGGAGTTAATATCGAGCCAAATTAAACTACGTTTTATTCAATCTCTCATCAGACAGGAACACTTGATACTTAAATCAGTCTTACCTTGTCTGGAGAAATCCCGATGAGCCTCCAAATTGTTAGATAATTTTGTCATCCAATGTATTTAATTTATTTTCTTGATCCGCAATCCCCGTCTCGATACGGCTCAGCTGAGGGAAGAAAGAAATGACACAGACACCCAATGCTATCAAATCCTTCTTCAACGTTTATTGTTCAGCACTTTGTTATATGGTCCAGAAAAACCACATTCCACTGGACCCCCACCAATGAAATAGTTCATTACCTTATATGGGGGTGACATACATCTGAGCTACGTGTGAAACGTGAGAGTAGAGACAAGAAACACATTCCTATAGAACATCCTTCAAACAGGGAACAGCTGCAGCTACACCAACAGAAACAGTTTAAAAGATGCCTCCATTATTCCACAATAGTATAGTGTTGAAGAAGTTCAGTAGTGTTTGAATAGTATAGTGTTGAAGAAGTGCAGTAGAGATTGAGTAGTATAGTGATGATGAAGTACAGTAGTGAGTATAGTGATGAAGTTCAGCAGTGATTGAATAGTATAGTGATGAAGTTCAGCAGTGATTGAACAGTATAGTGATGAATAAGTTCAGTAGTGATTGAACAGTATAGTGATGAATAAGTTCAGTAGTGATTGAATAGTACAGTGATGAATAAGTTCAGTAGTGATTGAATAGTATAGTGATGAAGATGGTCAGTAGTGATTTAATAGTATAGTGATGAAGATGGTCAGTAGTGATTGAATAGTATAGTGATGAAGATGGTCAGTAGTGATTTAATAGTATAGTGATGAAGATGGTCAGTAGTGATTTAATAGTATAGTGATGAAGATGGTCAGTAGTGATTGAATAGTATAGTGATGAAGATGGTCAGTAGTGATTTAATAGTATAGTGATGAAGATGTTCAGCAGTGATTGAAGAGTACAGTGATGAAGTTGTTCAGCAGTGATTGAGTAGTATAGTGATGAAGAAGCTCAGTAATGATTGAGTAGTATAGTGATGAAGATGGTCAGTAGTGATTGAATAGTGTAGTGATGAAGTTAAGCAGTGATTGGAGTAGTATTGTGATGAAGAAGTTCAGCAGTGATTGAGTAATAATAATAATAATAACCTTTATTTTCTATAGCGCCTTTAAATGTACATCTCAAAGCGCTGTACAAAAACAATTAAAATTGCAAAGATTCAACACACAAAAAGACATAATACACAATAAAAAAAAAAAATAACCATAAAAGACAATAAATCAATTAAAAGCTAACCTAAAAAAATGAGTTTTAAGCTGAGATTTAAAAATTCCAAAAGATTTGGCTTGCCTGATCTCAATCGGTAGAGAGTTCCAAAGTTTTGGAGCTAATGAAGAAAAAGCCCCATCTCCCATTAATCTCAAACGGGTTGAGGGAACAGTTAAAAGACCAGTATCTGAAGAACGAAGATCACGTTTTGGAGTATATGGAGTTAAAAGCTCGGTCAAATATTGAGGTGCCAATTCATGCAGTGCCTTGTAAGTAAGCATCAAAATTTTGAAATCCACCCTAAACTTAATGGGAAGCCAGTGCAAAGACTCCAAAACGGGAGTAATATGGTCTCGTATGTTAGTTCTTGTAAGGATTCTGGCAGCCGAATTTTGTAAAACCTGCATTCTGTTTAAGGTTGCTTTTGACACGCCAGCTAACAAGGCATTACAGTAATCAATACGAGAAAACACAAAAGTGTTTATCAATCTCTCAGCAACAGTAAACGACAGCATTGGACGCAATCTGGCAATATTTCCAAGATGGAAAAATGAGATTTTAACAGTATTCAAAACATGTGGCTCAAACGTTAGATTGGCATCAAAAATTACTCCTAAATTCCTCAATTTAGATTTAAACTCCACAGTAGAGCCATCAAGAGCTAGAGTGACCGGCTCTACTTTGCGTAGTTGGTGGGGTGAACCAACAAGCATGATCTCAGTCTTTTCACTGTTAAGACAAAGAAAATTATCAGTCATCCATTCCTTCATCTTAGAAATACACTCAGAAAGAAAATTAACAGGCACAATTTCATTAGGTCTAAAATGAATGTAGATCTGGGTATCATCTGCATAGAAATGAAAATTTAGACCAAGTGATCTCAAAAGATGGCCAAGAGGATAAACATAAATATTAAAAAGAAGAGGGCCCAAAATTTACCCCAGAGGGACGCCAGATTGCACAACATTAACCTCAGATCTAAATCCACCCATCGCAACAAACTGCTTCCGATCATAGAGGTAGGACTTAAACCAATTAAGAACAGTATTTGAAACCCCAAAAACAGTTTCAAGACGAGTAATTAAAATTGAGTGATCAACAGTGTCAAAAGCGGCACTGAGATCAAGTAGGATCAAAACAGAAAGACAGCCAGAATCTGAAGCAATTAACAGGTCATTGGTGACCCTAACCAGAGCTGTTTCTGTACTATGTAATTTATGAAAACCTGATTGCAGAGGCTCAAATAGATTATTCTCAGTTAAGTGAGAAATCAACTGAGAAGCAACCACTCGTTCCAAGAGTTTAGCAAAAAAAGGGAGATTAGATATGGGACGAAAATTAGTGAAGTTCTCACAGTCAATATTTGACTTTTTAGGCACCGGGGTAATTGCAGCAGTTTTAAAAGTTTCCGGCACAACCCCAGTACACAGAGAGTCGTTTATAATACTCAGAACAAAGGGGCACAAGGAAGCAAAACATGATTTAAACAGACCAAATGGTATGGGATCTAGCAAAGAAGTAGCTGCTTTCATTTTTGAAACCTCTGCTGAAAGAGAATATGAGTCAATTGTACAGAATTAGAGTAGTAGTATATTTATGAAGAAGTTCAGTAGTGATTGAATAGTATAGTGATGAAGAAGTTCAGCAGTGATTGAATAGTATAGTGATGAAGAAGTTCAGTAGTGTATTATTAGTGTATTGATACATTTCAGCAGTGATTGAGTAGTATAGTGATGAAGAAGTTCAGTAGTGATTGAATAGTATAGTAATGAACAATTTCAGCAGTGATTGAATAGTAAAGTGATGAACAATTTCAGCAGTGATTGAATAGAAAAGTGATGAACAAGTTCAGCAGTGATTGAATAGTAATGTGATGAACAAGTTCAGTAGTGATTGAATAGTATAGTGATAAAGATGTTCAGTAGTGATTGAATAGTATATTTATGAAGAAGTTCAGTAGTGTATTAATAGTGTATTGATAAAGTTCAGCAGTGATTGAGTAGTATAGTGATGAAGAAGTTCAGTAGTAATTGAATAGTATAGTGATGATGAAGTTCAGCAGTGATTGAATAGTACAGTGATGAAAATGTTCACTAGTGATTGAATAGTACAGTGATGAAGAAGTTCAGTAGTGATTGAGTAGTAGAGTGATGAAGAAATTCAGTAGTGATTGAATAGAATAGTGTTGAAGAAATTCAGCAGTGATTGAATAGTATAGTGATGAAGTTAAGCAGCGATTGGATTAGTATATTTATGAAGATCAGTAGTGATTGAATAGTATAGTGATGAGGAAGTTCAGCAGTGATTGAGTAGTATAGTGATGAAGAAGTTCAGTAGTGATTGAATAGTATAGTAATGAACAATTTCAGCAGTGATTGAATAGTAAAGTGATGAACAATTTCAGCAGTGATTGAATAGAAAAGTGATGAACAAGTTCAGCAGTGATTGATTAGTATAGTGATGAAGAAGTTCAGTAGTGATTGAATAGTATAGTAATGAACAATTTCAGCAGTGATTGAATAGTAAAGTGATGAACAATTTCAGCAGTGATTGAATAGAAAAGTGATGAACAAGTTCAGCAGTGATTGAATAGTAAAGTGATGAACAAGTTCAGTAGTAATTGAGTAGTATAGTGATAAAGATGTTCAGTAGTGATTGAATAGTATAGTGATGAATAAGGTCAGTAGTTATTTAATAGTATAGTGATGAAGAAGTTCAGCAGTGATTGAATAGTATAGTGATGATGAAGTTCAGTAGTGATTGAATAGTATATTTATTAAGAAGTTCAGTAGTGTATTAATAGTGTATTGATAAAGTTCAGCAGTGATTGAGTAGTATAGTGATGAAGAAGTTCAGTAGTAATTGAATAGTATATTATGAAGAAGTTCAGCAGTGATTGAATAGTATAAAGTTGAAGAAGTTCTGTAGTGATTGAGTAGTATGGTGATGAAGTTTAGTATTGATTGAATAGTATAGTGATGAAGTTCGGCAGTGGTTGAGTAGTATAGTGTTGAAGAAGTTCAGTAGTGATTGAGTAGTATAGTGATGAAGAAGTTCAGTAGTTATTGAATAGTATAGTGATGATGAAGTTCAGCAGTGATTGAATAGTATAGTGTTGAAGAAGTTCAGTAGTGATTGAGTAGTAGAGTGATGAAGTTCAGTAGTTATTGAATAGTATAGTGATGATGAAGTTCAGCAGGGATTGAATAGTATAGTGTTGAATAAGTTCAGTAGTGATTGAATAGTAAAGTGATGAAGTTAAGCAGTGTTTGGAGTAGTATTGTGATGAAGAAGTTCAGCAGTGATTGGAGTAGTATTGTGATGAAGTTCAGCAGTGATTGAGTAGTATATTTATGAAGAAGTTCAGTAGTGATTGAATAGTATAGTGATGAGGAAGTTCAGCAGTGATTGAATAGTATAGTAATGAACAATTTCAGCAGTGATTGAATAGTAAAGTGATGAACAAGTTCAGCAGTGATTGAATAGAAAAGTGATCAACAAGTTCAGCAGTGATTGAATAGTAAAGTGATGAACAAGTTCAGCAGTGATTGAATAGTATAGTGATGAAGAAGTTCAGTAGTGAGTATAGTGATGAAGTTCAGCAGTGATTGATTAGTATAGTGATGAAGAAGTTCAGTAGTGATTGAATAGTATAGTGATGAAGTTAAGCAGTGATTGAGTAGTATAGTGATTTATAAGTTCAGTAGTGATTGAATAGTATATTTATGAAGAAGTTCAGTAGTGTATTAATAGTGTATTATGATTGAATAGTATAGTGTTGAAGACGTTCAGCAGTGATTGAGTAGTATAGTGATGAAGTTCAGCAGTGATTGAGTAGTATAGTGATGAAGTTCAGTAGTAATTTAATAGTATATTATGATTGAATAGTATAGTGTTGAAGACATTCAGCAGTGATTGAGTAGTATAGTGATGAAGAAGTTCTGTAGTGATTGAGTAGTATAGTGATGAAGAAGTTCTGTAGTGATTGAGTAGTATAGTGATGAAGAAGTTCTGTAGTGATTGAATAGTATAGTGATGAAGAAGTTCAGCAATGACTGTGTAGTATAGTGATGAAGAAGTTCAGCAGTGATTAAATAGTACAGTAATGAAGAAGTTCAGTATTGATTGAATAGTATATTGATGAAGACGTTCAGCTGTGATTGAATAGTACAGTGATGAAGATGTTCAGCTGTGATTTACTAGTATATTGATGAAGATGGTCAGTGGTGATTGAATAGTATAGTGATGAAGAAGTTCTGTAGTGATTGAATAGTATAGTGATGAAGTTCAGCTGTGATTGAATAGTATAGTGATGAAGAAGTTCAGTATTGATTGAATAGTGTAGTGATGAAGTTCAGTAGTGATTGAATAGTGTAGTGATGAAGTTCAGCAGTGTATTAATATTATATTGATGAAGTTCAGCTGTGATTTACTAGTATATTGATGAAGATGGTCAGTGTTGATTGAATAGTATGGTGAAGAAGAAATTCAGTAGTGATTGAATAGTATAGTGATGAAGTTCAGCAGTGGTTGAATAGTATATTGTAAAGACGATCACGTTCATGGGCAAGGAAGAGGCGAGAAACCGGCTTGTCAACATAAATAATATTTTAATGAAGAACTTAAAACAAACACATAGGACAACAGACATGTCTGCTGATTAAGCTCTCTCTCCCGATCGCCGTCTGCGAGTGGCCTTTATCCCTCTTGACGGCTCAATTAGCCTGATACGGGACCGGGCGTGCGTAATCACGCGCCGGTCCCGCCCTCCACCGTGCCACATTCCTCCCCCGTTCTCTCAGGCTGGGGACCCCCGGCCTGACATACATCCCCTGGGGGGGGGCGCGCCTCCCGCGCGGTCTGCCGGCGGGTCATCCCCATCAGCCTGGACGAGGAAGGGGGCAAGGGGAGGGAAACAACAATTAAAAATAGGGGGGGGGGGGGGGGGGGGGAGGGTTCCTGCACTGGGCAGTACCTCCCCTCCCACAAACACCATAATTTAAAAAAGAGGGAAAAGGCCAACGCAGAGCGGTATCGAGAGAGAGAGGAGAGAGAGATTAAAGGAAAGAAAGAAAAAAAAAAAAACCTACTCACCGGTTCTCTGATACGCCGTAGCTCGTTCCTCAGCCACTTCTCCACCCTCTACAGGACAACAGCAACGCCTCTCCGGGCAGATCGGAGGCAGTCCTCAGCCCCTGGCGGACGGAACGCCCCGCCGCGTTCCCGGGGTGTCGAAGGGGCCTCACCCCGCCCCTGGCAGCGGTTCTCCCGCTCCAGGCGGTCGGCGGCGAGCCCCTCCCCGCACGCGGTCGGCAGTCTCCAACCCCGCCGCGTTTCAGCGGCTACTAGGGGACTCCCCTGCCCCTGGCAGCGGCCCTAACCGCTCCAGGCGGTCGGCCAGGAGCCCCTCCTCCCCTCGCGGTCGGCGGCCGTTCCTCCGCGTCCAGGTGGCTGGGCTCCTCCGTCCCCCGGCAGATGGCCGCGGCTGCTCCATTGAGAAGTGGCGAGAACTCCGCTACGGCGTATCCCTCTTCCTTCCCGGGCTTTCGGCACCAATGTAAAGACGATCACGTTCATGGGCAAGGAAGAGGCCAGAAACCGGCTTGTCAACATAAATAATATTTTAATGAAGAACTTAAAACAAACACATAGGACAACAGACATGTCTGCTGATTAAGCTCTCTCTCCCGATCGCCATCTGCGAGTGGCCTTTATCCCTCTTGACGGCTCAATTAGCCTGATACGGGACCGGGCGTGCGTAATCACGCGCCGGTCCCGCCCTCCACCGTGCCACATATATTTATGAAGAAGTTCAGTAGTGTATTAATAGTGTATTGATAAAGTTCAGCAGTGATTGAGTAGTATAGTGATGAAGAAGTTCAGTAGTAATTGAATAGTATATTATGAAGAAGTTCAGCAGTGATTGAATAGTATAAAGTTGAAGAAGTTCTGTAGTGATTGAGTAGTATGGTGATGAAGTTTAGTATTGATTGAATAGTATAGTGATGAAGTTCGGCAGTGGTTGAGTAGTATAGTGATGAAGAAGTTCAGTAGTTATTGAATAGTATAGTGATGATGAAGTTCAGCAGTGATTGAATAGTACAGTGATGAAAAAGTTCAGTAGTTTTTGAATAGTATAGTGATGAAGAAGTTCAGTATTGATTGAATAGTATAGTGATGAAGAAGTTCAGTAGTGATTGAATAGTATAGTGATGAAGAAGTTCAGTAGTGATTGAGTAGTAGAGTGATGAGGAAATTCAGTAGTGATTGAGTAGTATAGTGATGAAGTTCAGCAGTGATTGAGTAGTATAGTGATGAAGTTCAGTAGTAATTTAATAGTATATTATGATTGAATAGTATAGTGTTGAAGATGTTCAGTAGTGATTGAATAGTACAGTGATGAAGAAGTTCAGTAGTGATTGAATAGAATATTGATGAAGTTCAGTAGTGATTGAATAGTATAGTGATGAAGAAGTTCAGCAGTGATTGAAGAGTACAGTGATGAAGTTGTTCAGCAGTGATTGAGTAGTATAGTGATGAAGTTCAGCAGTGATTGAGTAGTATAGTGATGAAGTTCAGCAGTGATTGAGTAGTATAGTGATAAAGATGTTCAGTAGTGATTGAATAGTATATTTATGAAGAAGTTCAGTAGTGTATTAATAGTGTATTATGATTGAATAGTATAGTGTTGAAGACGTTCAGCAGTGATTGAGTAGTATAGTGATGAAGTTCAGCAGTGATTGAGTAGTATAGTGAAGAAGTTCAGCAGTGATTGAGTAGTATAGTGATGAAGAAGTCCTGTAGTGATTGAATAGTACAGTGATGAAGAAGTTCAGTAGTGATTGAATATTATAGTGATGAAGAAGTTCTGTAGTGATTGAATAGAATATTGATGAAGACGTTCAGTAGTGATTGAACAGTATATTGATTAAGAAGTTCTGTAGTGATTGAATAGTATAGTGATGAAGAAGTTCAGCAGTGACTGTGTAGTATAGTGATGAAGAAGTTCAGTAGTGATTAAATAGTACAGTGATGAAAAAGTTCAGCTGTGATTGAGTAGTATAGTGATGTAGATGTTCAGTAGTGATTGAATAGTACAGTAATGAAGAAGTTCAGTAGTGATTGAATAGTATATTGATGAAGACGTTCAGTAGTGAGTGAATAGTACAGTGATGAAGATGTTCAGTAGTTATTTAATAGTATAGTGATGAAGAAGTTCAGTAGTGATTGAATAGTGTAGTGATGAAGTTCAGTAGTGATTGAATAGTACAGTAATGAAGAAGTTCAGTAGTGATTGAATAGTATATTGATGAAGACGTTCAGTAGTGAGTGAATAGTACAGTGATGAAGATGTTCAGTAGTTATTTAATAGTATAGTGATGAAGAAGTTCAGTAGTGATTGAATAGTGTAGTGATGAAGTTCAGCAGTGTATTAATATTATATTGATGAAGTTCAGCTGTGATTTACTAGTATATTGATGAAGATGGTCAGTGTTGATTGAATAGTATGGTGAAGAAGAAATTCAGTAGTGATTGAATAGTATAGTGATGAAGTTCAGCAGTGGTTGAATAGTGTAGTTTTTAAGAAGTTCAGCAGTGATTTGATTAGTATAGTGATGAAGTTCAGCAGTGATTTGACTAGTATAGTGATGAAGAAGTTTAGTAGTTATTGAATAGTATATTGATGAAGAAGTTCAGCAGTTATTGAGTAGTATATTGAGGAAGAAGTTCAGTATTGATTGAATAGTATAGTGATGAAGAAGTTCACTAGTGATTGAATAGTATAGTGATGAAGAAGTTCAGTAGTGATTGAATAGTATAGTGATGAAGAAGTTCACTAGTGATTGAATAGTATAGTGATGAAGATGGTCAGTAGTGATTGAATAGTATAGTGATGAAGATGGTCAGTAGTGATTGAATAGTATAGTGATGAAGAATTTCTGTAGTGATTGAATAGTATAGTGATGAAGAAGTTCTGTAGTGATTGAATAGTATAGTGATGAAGAAGTTCTGTAGTGATTGAATAGTATAGTGATGAAGAAGTTCAGCTGTGATTGAATAGTATAGTGATGAAGACATTCAGTAGTGAGATCTTTCTGCCGTATGTTGAGAGTAAATGTTTGGTTTGACTCATTCTGCATAATGGGTGTCCAAAGGCGAGTTACAAAATCCATTTGTCTTGAAATAATGTCCAGTGTTTCCCCTGCCATTATATTAGGGGGGCGCCCCACCCCCCCTTGAAGGTAAAGTTAATTATATTTTTCTATATAGCGCCAGATCACAACAGAAGTAATTTAAGAGGTTACCTTTCCAATAGAACAGGTCTATACCTTGTTCTTTTATTAAACAAACTAAATAGCCCTTAAGTTATTTATCTTATTTACACGACGGCATGTCATTTCTGTCTCTACATGATCGCACATTTACTATTCTCCTCAGCTCTCTGTATCGCGCGTGGCGGAGTTCCGCCCCTATGCGCACACACACACACGCCTGCACATACACACAGACACGTTCGCGCGCACACAGGTGAGCATAGGGGTGTTCGATTCCAGGTTTTCTGGTATGGAGGTCTGCATAATTACATACTAGAGTCACTATGACTGTTATCTATTTCTAAAGAGATAAGCTACATGTAGGATAAATACAAAGTTTCTATGACAGCTCTCTGGCATGGTGTAATGCCGTGGACACACTAGACTTTGAGACTACAGTCGTGATATGACGTCACATTAATTCAACATATAACAAATAGTAATACACTCAAAATGTAAAAAATATACAATCTACTCGACTTTACTGCAAAAATATCATTTTTATAGGGATTAGACACTCACAAGTGAGTGATTTCGGACACAGTAACAGAGTCGACACCAAGAGTCGATTCCTGTGATGGAGTCGACCCCGAGTCTGGAGCTATTCAGAGTCGAGGAATCGACTCTTTGGAGTCGACTCCCCATCACACACTCCCACCAGCGGACAGAAAGCGTGCGTCGGAAATATGTTGCGTCAATCACCTGAAAAGAAGACAAAAATATCTGTGTTTTTTAAACGCTCCCAGGGTGGTGAAGATGGCAACACTCGCTCTCCTGTAAGTAGCACCCGGAGTAGCGCTACTGCTCCGAGTCCAAGTACAGAAAAGAGCCCAAGTGCTGCACGCCCTTTCCCTGACAAGCAGCAAAAGTCCAGTCACTAGTGATGGGTCATTCGCGAACGAGTCGGCTCTAAGAGCCGACTGTTGTAGGTGAACGTTGGGAGCCGGCTCGCATATCAGAAGAGCCGGATCTATTAATAAAAATATTTAAAAAAATTATGAACAATCAAAAGATTTAAATTAATATAATTAACTAATTCAAAGAATGAAAAAATTAAATAATATAGGCCTTAATGCTCTGTTCTGACTGTCTGCTCAGACTAACAGCCTTCTGGCTTCTATTGCTCTGATGGTCCCAGTCAGTAGAGTAAACTGTGAAAGGGACTTCTCAACCATGAACAGGGTAATACAAACTTTTCACAATAGGATTTGCTGCTTTTAGCTATATGTTAAGCTATCACATTTAACAGTTAATGCATTTGCAGGTCAAGACAAACATCCACAATAGGCTGCAAGGAGACCATCTTGCAGCATGCATGCGGATCTCAATAAATGGGCCAGACGTTTCTGACTTCCCATATCAAGAGGCTCTGGAAATGTTCTTCCAACCACCCCCCCCCCCACCCCACCGATGTCTCTCTTAAAATCTTTTCGGTTCTTTACAGTAGGGGTTTGAATCTTCAGTGGTCTCACAATTCAATTTGATTACGATTAGCATTTCATTGATCCGATTCAATATCATGAAATGTTGCATCCTCAATTTTCAATATTATTGCACATGGCTGTATTTTCGTCAATGAATACAAGCAGTCATGTAAATTAACTCCCTTTTTTATTTTATCTGCTCCAAGAACGTACACTTCATGAATGTAGTACACATCAAACAAAACTAAAGTCTTAATACAACAGACAACATCATTTCCCTAAATGTTGTATTTGTGTGTGACAGGCTTTACACTAGAGATGTGACCGAGCAGACAAATTACAATATTAAGACAGTTATAACAAAATGCACTGAGTGGCACTGTTGAGTGTGGACACAAGTTGATCACATTTCTTAAGAAAACGGTTCTTTCAGTACGTTCAGCTGGACACCAGAAATTCGGGTTATTGTGAGAATGTAGCTTACTGTGAGATAGCTGTGTTCCTGTTTAAATGTACTTGATAAGCATTGTACACTTTACTCTCGTATATGTGCAGCTCGTCAGAAAGCTCCCCACGATGCTTCTGTAAACAATAAATATGGCATCCGAGAAAGAAAGACTTTGTAGTGGAGGGACATACCATCATTTAAACTGGTGTGTATAAATGAGTATAGTTTACTGAGCATGTGAATATGCTTGTTTATCTCAACAAAAACATGAGATACAATATAAACATAACTATTGTATGTCAAGTGTTATATTTATCTTGTATGTTAATTGGATCAGTCTACTTCATTAGCGGTTTCTTTTTCTTCTCTTTGCGTGAGCGTTTTCACACATTGCTTGTTTAAATATTTTTAAAAAAACATAGAACATGATATAAGCTTGTTTTGATTATAATAAGAGGCTTGTTTTTTAATGGTGACTAAATAAATATTTTACAACATCTCTTTCTCATTAATTACCTTCATTTAAATAATAATATAATATTCAAATATAATTTTTTATATGAGCTTAAATATTTGAATGCCAAATTGTTGATGAATGCCCATCCCTAGTTATCATCTTTATTTGAGATGTGCTGTTGTTTGATCTAAAATTGAAATCAAATCAAATCAAATCACTTTATTGTCACACTACTGTGTACACAAGTGCAACAGTAGGTGAAATTCTTGTGTGCAGTTCCGAGTAACATAGCAGTCATGACAGTGACGAGACATAAACCACTTTACAATAAACAACATATTTACACAAAACAATTTACATAACAAATGTACACATACTTACACAACAATTTACATAACAAATGTACACAATACACACAATGTAGAATACACATACACTAGATACGGGTATAAATATATATAAACACTAATTGAATTGGGAGAATATATTGACAGAGTGATGATTAATAAAGTGCAGTGCTGATTGTTGATCGTGAGAGATCATGTGTTCAAAAGTCTTATTGCTTGTGGGAAGAAGCTGTCATGTAGTCGGGTGGTGCGGGTCCTGATGCTGCGATACCGCCTGCCTGATGGAAGCAGTGAAAGCAGCCCATGACTCGGGTGACTGGAGTCTCTGATGATCCTCCGAGCTTTTTTCACACACCGTCTGTTATATATATCCTGGAGGGAGGGAAGCTCACCTCCGATGATGTTTCTGGCAGTTCGCACCACCCTTTGCAGGTCTTTGCAGTTGTGGGCGGTGCTATTGCCGTACCAGGCGGTGATGCAGCCAGTCAGGATGCTCTCTACAGTACTGGTGTAGAACCGTGTGAGGATGTGGTGATTCATTCCGAACTTCCTCAGCCGTCTCAGGAAGAAGAGGCACTGGTGAGCCTTCTTCACAACGGCCTCCGTGTGGACGGACCATGTGAGTTCCTCAGTAATGTGGACACCGAGGAACTTGAAGCTGCTGACTCTCTCCACCGGTGCTCCATTAATGGTGATGGGGCTGTGTTCTCTGTCTTTCTTCCTGAAGTCCACCACAAGCTCCTTGGTTTTACTGACGTTGAGGAAGAGGTTGTGCTCCTGACACCAGCGTGTCAGAGTGTGCACCTCCTCTCTGTAGGCCGTTTCATCATTGTCAGTGATCAGACCTACAACCGTCGTATCGTCAGCAAACTTAATGATGGCATTGGAGCTATGTGTTGCCACACAGTCATGTGTGTAAAGGGAATACAGGAGTGGGCTGAGAACACAGCCCTGCGGGGCTCCAGTGTTGAGGGTCAGTGATGAGGAGATGTTGCTGCCCATTCTAACCACCTGACGTCTGCCTGACAGGAAATCCAGGATTCAGCTGCACAGCGAGCTGTTTAAGCCCAGAGCCCGGAGTTTCTCATCAAGCTTGGAGGGCATTATGGTGTTGAATGCTGAGCTGTAGTCTACAAACAGCATTCTCACATATGTGTTCCTTTTTTCCAGGTGGGAAAGAGCAGTGTGTATTGTAGATGCAATGGCATCATCAGTGGAGCAGTTGTTACGGTAGGCAAACTGCAATGGGTCCAAAGAGGTGGGCAGAACAGAGCAGATGTGATCTCTGATCAACCTCTCAAAGCATTTGCTGATGATGGGGGTGAGGGCAACAGGACGCCAGTCATTTAAGCAAGTGATTTTTGATTGCTTCGGTACAGGCACAATGGTTGATGTTTTGAAGCATGTGGGGACTACAGACAGGGATAGGGACAAGTTGAAAATGTCCGTAAAAACACCAGCCAGTTGGTTCGCGCATGCTCTGATGACGCGGCCCGGAATGCCGTCTGGACCCGCGGCTTTACGGATGTTCACCCGTCGAAAGGATCGGGTTACATCCGCAACAGAGACGGAGAGTGAACCATCCTCTGTAGTATCGGCCGCGAGTGCTCTCTCCGTGAGGGCGGTGTTGTTGTCCTCGAAACGAGCATAAAAAGTATTAAGCTCGTCCGGGAGAGAGGCAGCGGTGTTCATAGCGGAGTTTTTATTCCGTTTATAGTCCGTGATGGTGTTAATTCCCTGCCACATACTTCTGGAGTCAGTGGTGTTGAACTGTTCTTCAATTTTGTGCCTGTACTGGCGTTTGGCTGCATGGATGGAGTTACGGAGGGCATAACTGGCTTGTTTACGCTCCTCCGCGTTCCCGGAATTAAAAGCGGTGGTCCGCGCAGTAAGTGCCGCGCGAACATCGCCGTTAACCCATGAATCAATTCAAATAAAGTGTACAAGAGTAGACACAACTGAACTTAAAATAAACTACTTGAAAACCAAGTTAATTTTAATGGGGAGACCCCATTACTCAGTGGAATTGAGGGAACGAGTTTCCTCAATTAAATGAGTGCAATTAATTATTAGGTTTTCAGTGTATAATTGGGAAGGTTAATGTTATTAAAATTAATTGTATTCCAAAATTTAACTACCTGCTACAATATCTCCCTGTAGATGTCCCCCTTTCTTATTTAAAGCAATTTGATAGCATAGCAAAGTCCTTCATTTGGAACAGTAAGCGTCCCAGATTACATTTCAGTAAGT
Source organism: Moxostoma hubbsi (assembly GCA_032164185.1). NCBI lineage: Eukaryota > Metazoa > Chordata > Actinopteri > Cypriniformes > Catostomidae > Moxostoma > Moxostoma hubbsi. The sequence continues at coordinate 248,066 of JAVLUX010000013.1, forward strand.
TACATAGGCCGATTGATAAAGGTGGGCTAGGCCTACACAAGATTTTGTTTTATTATTATGCATTCAGTGTCAGACATTTGGCTCACTGTTCGCATCCACCTGAGAGAGCCCCTCCCTTGTTTTGTTCTGAACAGGAAGTTCTTGCCCATATTTCGCCATTGCAAAGGCTTTCTATCAAACTAACCAGATAAGTTACATAACACCCTGTTATCTCGCATTTGTACTCTGTATGGACAAAAGTGTCCAGAGTGTTTAATTCAGACATTTATTTAAATATTGCCTTCTGGTCAGAGTGGATTGTGAGGGGGGTGACCTGTATGATAGTGGAGTATTGCGATCCTTTGAAAATTTGGTTCAACATTTTGGAATTCCCTTTAGGTATTTACAGCTGCGCCACCTGCTCTGTACTATTCTTGGGAGTAGCATACACCCCCCTAAAGCGGCAGATACTCTGGGAGAGGTGATTACTGCTTTTGGAGAAGGTCATGAGGCATCAGTGTATTACTCCCTGATAATTCAGAGTCTGGGGGTCAGAGCTTTAACTTCTATCAAGCGATTATGGGAGAAAGATTTCAACTTGGAATTGGAGGAGGGAGTGTGGACTAGGATTCTAACAAAACATCAAGTCTGCATCTAAAGATGCAAGGGTGGGTCTTATGCAATTAAAGATTTTTCATCAATTCTATTGAACACTCTCTAGATTGTGTAGGCTCAGTCTTAAAGACACACCCACCTGCTGGCGGTGCCAATCAGAAGACGGGGACACAACCCATGTTTTTTAGTGATGTGTTAAGTTCCAAGAATTTTGGTTGAGGGTTCAGAGTTTTTGTGTGACGTATTGGGCACTCAAATTTCATTTTGCTCAAGACTCTGTATTTTGGGTGATGGGGCGGTCCTGAATATAGGAAATAAATATATAAAATGCTGGGTCCTAACCAACGTGATGATTAGCCGACAGTTAATCCTTAGGGGATGGAAGTCAACTGATGTGCCCTCATTTTGTGAGTGGTGCACCGAGTTGTGTAAAGTGGTGGCATTTGAGGAGATGACTTCCAGATGGCTGGGTAATCTGGCAATTTATGGCAGGAAATAGTGCAGTTATTTGGAAGGCTCCTAGCGAGGGGCAGTGGAGGGAGACAATTTTTTATTGGTGTCCTTTTTTTTTCTATTTGTTGAATTTTGTCTTTTTTTATCTACTTATCTATTTCTATTTTTGTGTCTATTTATATGTGTGTATGATGTTATTTTGTATTTGTGCACAGGGATGACCATTGAGAGATGTTAAAAAAAAATTAATAACAAAAAAGATTAGTAGTCGACCGATATGGGATTTTTAATGGCCGATGCCGATATTGAGAAAGCAATCTGGCCGATTGGCCGATATGAGGCCGATACAATACATGTGAATACAGTAAATGCGAGACAAAGAATATTGGTGAAACTAAATGAACATTTATTGTACATATTTTTAATTGCAAAAACTATATTGCATAAATATTATTTACTAATTAAGATGTAAACAAATGAGGTAAGGTAACACTTCAATAAATAAAGTTTTAGTGCAGCTTCTTGTCTGCTTAAACATTTAGCCATCTAGCAGAATGAAAACACACACACAAAAAAAAAACATTTTAGATTAAACTGTTATGGGTAATTTGATTTTTCAGTCTCATAAACAATTACTGCTGCTTACTGCAGGTTACAAATAACATTTATCATTAATTAACCAATCTAAACAATATTCATAAATTAATGACAAAATAGTATGTGCAATTCCATACATTTTATGTACAATACATAGTTAAATATACATCTCACATAGTTTATTTACACTATTTAGTTTAAACAGGTTGTTTTACTTTAAATATATTTAAATAATAATGATTTATGTCTGTTTAGTTTTGCTTGTTTGTTTCTTTGAAACTTTGTAAGCCGTCACATGTATTTGCATGCTCGATTAGCATCAAATCCGACCGGAACATATGAAAAGGTATACTACACACAATATTACGCCAATCATGGATGATTAAATACAGCAGATAGAGATAGTGAATAACTTAATTCAGATTAAGGAATATTTATTTTTTTCAAACGTATTATTACTTACCATACAGTGTTCTCTTCTCATCCCAATACATTCTCACACCCAACTCGTCACATATGGATGCTTTGCCAGGACCCCTTGGCTTCACTTTTTAACGCACGGAGTATACCTTTGGTGTCATTTTTCAACGTGCAGGGTAGTCTTAACCAAAACAACGCTAAACTGCAGGTAAAACGGCCAAGGGGTCCTGGCAAAGCGTCCATATGTGACGAGTTGGGTGTGAGAATGTGTTGCCAATCATGGATAATTAAATACAGCAGTTAGAGATAGTGAATAACTTAATTCAGATTAAGGAATATTTTTTTTTTTTCAAATGTATTATTACTTACCATACAGTGTTCTCTTCTCATCCACCTCACGCGATCACTGATCTGGAGTGCACGCGAACCAGCTTTTCGGTCCGTGGGAAAACAGCGTCTAGTTTAAACGTAACCGAGAACAGCGCGCGCGCATCTGAGGAACAGCCAGTCACAGGATTTTTGACTGTTTGTTAAATGTTTTCAGTTTTGTTTAAATTCGTTTATATCACATCTGTGACCCCCACTGGCGCTACCGCTGGGCTGCGGATCTGACATATCACGGTACTGTTTGAATAGACTTCGCTGCATGTAGCGTCAGGTTAGAAGGCGAATGCTGATTGGTCATTTACTGTGTCTGTCAGATGTCTGCTTCACTTCTGAGTGGCTTGTCTTATGGTGCTGGGCGGAGCAGAGCGAGCATATTCAGTTCATTCATGCTCGCTCTGCTCGCGCCAGTGGAAAAAAGCGCTAATGCACTGTCACAAACTGTTTTGAAATATATCGGCCAAACGGAAATATTTATCGGCCGATGCCGATATCTAAAAAAATTCCAAATATCGGCCGATATATCGGCCTCGGCGATATATCGGTCGACCACTAAAAAAGATATACGTTTTATAATCATGCTACAAATGAATTGTGTCTGACCTGGATTTTAACCCAGATTGTTGAATGTACTGCCTGTAGTTACAACCACTGGACTAGTGTCCCAGCTCTATTGGATTTGTCACTTTGTTGATTTTCAGGTTAATAAAGTCATAATTCATTAGAAAGAAATAAAGGCAATTGAAAGTATATTGATGACACATATCAGCCTATGATGCTTTAATGTTGCAAATAAAATAATTCCACTTGCGATTTACCGCTATGACAAGTGTAATTGCCAGTTCCCATGTTAATATGGGTAACCAGATGTTACACTGTGAAACCATTAACATCACTCTTAAACTGTGTAAAATTCATTAGAACAGACATCAGTGAAACAAAGCAGGTTAATAACGATACCAACGTTGTTTTTATTATGTGTAAAATGTCTTTTTTTTCTTCTCTCTGTTCCGGTTGCTGCCGGCACGCTGCACAAGTCTGTTTGTTTCTAGCTTCCTAGCCTGCTTATCATTGCTTATTCCTCAACATTCATCGTTTTATTTTTACCTCGTGCTTCCTTTTTTCTATTTTCTATTTTTTCAACTGCGTGTATATTACCACACGCACCCATTTTTTTATTTTTTTCTGCTTGTCATTTAGACTGCATGAATTCGTTTTCTCTTTGTTTTACATGGATTATTGCATCAATCTCAAACATTTGCTGATCAGGGACCACATCGATCTAAAACCCTCGCCACTCAAGAACAACCATAACAACAACAACAAACAGTTGCGGTAAGTCATGGCATACACTCATGTTATTTCTTCCTGCATTGTATGTGTGGTGGAAATTCACCTGTAAATTGAATCAGGCCACTGAAATGGTAAAGCTTAAGCAAAGAAAATCTTTATTCTTCTTATTCACAAGCCCGGGTAGCCTCTCCTACTGCTAAAGTATACCTCAGAGTGCTATGAGGGTTATTCCCAAAATTCTGATTTTTATTCAATACAATCATACATATTCAATTTTTATGAAGACAAAGAATCAACTTAATGATTGGCTAAATATAAAAAGTGATTACCATAAGTACCTCTTATCTTCACCTTAAACGGACAGGTTCCTGTCCTGAAATGCACTTCTCTTCATCCACATTAGTCTTCCTCAGCACATTCCATAATAATATGTTTTTCATTCTTCAGCTGTGTCCTCTGATAAGACACAGTTCTCTGCCAGTTATCTGCCTCCATTTTCTCTCTGACCTTGGCAGAGATGGCCACAAACAAACTTCAGATGATTTAGCTACACAGACTATTTCTCTTTAAGTATTTGAACATGTTTGTTTCATTTACAGTAAGCAATTTACAGTTAATAAGAAATAATAGCAAAGAAACAGTGCATAATGTAAATGAATTTTACACACATACCACATGTTTACTATAGCTTCTTCCATTAGCAGTGTGGGATTTACATGTGATAAATGTAAGGAATTAGGCAGACTGACAGAGAAGGTTAATGAGTTAGAGTCATGCATCCGAACGCTAGTGGAGGTCAGTGAGAAGATGGTAGATAAGGAACATGGAAATAGAGACTCCAGCCACTATTGTTAATTGCATTTCGTGTGCCAGAGCGTCAGGCATCAAATCAAATTTACAAGTGCTGGCTAATGCTAAATGTAGATTTGCTAAAATTGTTATTCATGTCGGCATAACGATGTCCGGCTTCACCAGTCGGAGATCACTAAAGATAATGTTAAAGAGGTGTGTGAATTTGCAAAAACGATGTCAGACACTGATATGCTCTGGTCCCCTCCCTGCTCATCGTGGTGGTGAGGTTTATAATAGATTGGTGTCACTGAATGGCTGGATGTCTGAGTGGTGTCTGAAGAATAAAATGGGATTTATAGACAATTGGAAGAGTTTTTGGGGAAGAACTGACCTGCTAAAGAGAGACTAACTCCATCCCTCCAGGGAAGGTGCCACTCTCCTCTCTAGTAATTTCGCTCATAGCCTTAATAATGATAGTATTTGACTAACTGGGGCCCAGGTCAGGAAGCAGACAAACTGGTTAATCCGAACGTCTGCTAGCTGCCTTGAGACGTCAAACAGGTCACATAAACTACAACACATAGAGACAGTATCTCTTCGATATCTCATAGAGACTGTGTCTGTTCCCCGAACTACCAACCACAATACCCTCACTAAATCATTTAGAAAAAATTTGAAGGTCAAACTTAAAGATAAAAATCATATAAAAATAGGGCTACTAAACATTAGAACTCTTTCTACCAAAGCACTAATAGTTTGAATGTGCTCTGTTTGACTGTATCCTGGCTTAAACCGGATGAATATATTAGTTTAAATGAATCTACTCCCCCAGGTTATTGATATAAACATGATCCTCGTTTGAAGGGCCGAGGAGGTGTTGCTACAATTTACAGTGAAGTTTTTGCTGTTACTCAAGAGGACAGAATATAAGTTTAAGTCTTTTGAATTTATAATCCTTAATGTGACATAGTCAGATATAAATAAATCGTCAATACAGTGTATAGATCACCATGACCTTATTCTGATTTTCTTGGTGAATTTGCAAATTTTTTATCACATCTTGTAGTTACTGTAGATGGAGCTTTAATTGTTTGTGACTTCAACATTCACATAGATAATGAAATGACACATTGGGATTAGCATTTATCGATATTCTCTCTTAGAGTCAGACAAAATGTAACGGGACCAACTCATCGCCATAATCATACGCTAGATTTAATTATGTCATATGGAGTTGATGTTGATAGTATAGAAATTCTACCACAGAGTGATGGCATCTTGGATCATTACCTTGTCTCTTGTATGCTGCAGTCAGCTAATGTTACTCAACCTACACCACGCTATCATTCTGGTAGAACTATTCTTTCGACCATTAAAGATAGCTTCACTTATAATCTTCCAGATCTATCTCATACTCTCAATAAACCCCAAAGCCCAGAAGAACTTGATGAAATAACAAAAAATATAAATGCAGTTTTCTCTAGCACTCTTGATAGTGTCGACCCACTTGGATTAAAGAAAATGAAATAAATAAGCCCTGCACCATGATACAATGATCACACTCGTGCTCTCAAGAGAGCAGCTCGGAAAATGGAGGGCATGTGAAAGAATACAAAATTAGAGGTATTTTGCGGTGCATGGAAGGATTGTGTGTAGCTACAGACAGGCACTAAAAGCTGCCAGGTCAGGATATTCTAGTAAACTCATAGAAAATAACCACAACAATCCTCGATGTTTATTAAATACTGTGGCTAAATTGGTTAAGAATAAAGCCTCGACATAACCAAATATTAAGTCACAAGAGTAATGACTTCATGAATTTCTTTAGTTATGCATTCATCTGTCATAGCACCTCAGAAAACAGTGTCTCATAATTTTCCTCACAAGTAACTTCAATCCTTCGCTGTCATAGATCATGAAGAGCTAACAAAACTTATCGAAACATCAAAAGCCACAACATGTTTGTTAGATCCTATACCAACTAAGCTCTTAAAAGAGGTATTTTCTGTCATTTCAGAACCTCTTCTTAATATTATTAACTCCTCGCTATCCTTATGACATGTCCCAAGAAACTTTAAAATGGCAATCAAACCACTTATTAAGAAGCCACAACATGATCCTGGAGAACTGGCTAATTATAGACTGATTTCAAATCTCCCGTTTAATTCGAAAATACTAGAAAAGGTAGTATCCTCCCAAATATGTTCATTTCTACACAGAAATGGTATATATGAAGAATTTCAGTCAGGATTTAGGCCTCATAACAGTACAGAGACTGCACTTATCAGAGTTACAATTGACTTACTCTTATCATCTGATCACCGCTGAATTTCTCTTCTAGTGCTTTTAGACCTTAGTGCTGCATTCGACATGATAGATCACGACATTCTCTTGAATAGGCTGTTGGCATTTGTGGAGTTGCATTAGCATGGTTTAGGTCATATTTAGCAGACCGCTACCACTTTGTCTATGTAAATGTGGAATTGTCAAACCAAACAAAAGTATGGAGTGCCACAGGGATCAGTTTTAGGGCCTCTGCTTTTCTCCTTGTATATGCTTCCCCTGAGAGATATTATCAGGAATCGTGGAATACGTTTCCACTGCTATGCCGACGATACACAACTTTATATTTCTTCTAAACCTGATGAAATTTCACAATTCTCCAAATTAGCAGAGTGTATCAATGAAATAAATTATTGGATGGCCAGAAATTTCCTTCTACTCAATTCCGACAAAACAGAAGTATTAATTATTGGACCAAAAAGCTAGAAAAATAAGCCACTACAATACAATTTGACTCTTGATGGATGTACTGTTACATCATCTTCAACAGCGAAGAACTTACGTAGGTGTTACATTTAATACCAATCTGTCAATTGGTAATAAAATTACCAATGTTTGTAGAACAGCATTCTTCCACCTAAGAAATATTGCTAAATTATGACACATGCTGATGCCGAAAAACTAATTCATGCATTCATGACCTCAAGACTAGATTATTGTAATGCATTACTGGGAGGATGTCCTGCAAGATCAATAAATAAACTTCAATTGATTCAAAATGCAGCAGTCAGAGTGCTAACGAGAACCAAGAAATATGGTCATATTACCCCATTTTATCATTGTTACATTGGCTACCTGTTAAATTCCGTATTAATTTTACAATTCTGTTAACTACTTAAAAAGCTTTGAATGGTCTAGTGCCGCAGTACTTAAGTGACCTTCTACCACGCTACATTCCATCACGCTCATTACAATCGCAAAATTCTGGCCTGTTAATAGTTCCTAGAATATCAAAATCCACAAAAGGAGGTAATCTTTTTTATATTTGACTCCTAAACTATGGAATAATCTCCCTAACACAGTTCGAGATGCAGACACACTCCCTCAGTTTAAGTCTAGACTAAATACTCATCTATTTAGCCAGGCATACACCTAATTTATCCTTCAACACACAATTAGGCTGCTTTAGTTAGGTCTGCAAGAACCAGAAACATTGATCATGATTTATAACTTTGCAATAAATTGAATGGCATCTATGCTAATATTATTTTATTTGTTTCCCTGTCTCAACCTCGGGACTCCTATCCTGAGGTCACCAGAACTGGCTGGATCCAGCTCCATTCCTGCTTCGTGTTGGATTCCACTGCTATGTGTCCTCTGAGTGATTACAACTAAATGCAGCCGGTGCCAGCCATACATCACTTCAGTCTATTACGAGGGACTTCAGAGGATGAACTCATGCCAACTGCAACCATAAGACATGGGATACTTCATATGCCATTGTCTGAACCTTGGATATAGAATAGACCACACCAAACCTCACCGAAACTGCGTTGCACCACACTGGTCTCTGCCTGCATCACCTCGGTCTAATGATGGACTACACTCTTAAAATGGAATACATAGACTATCTAATTAAATTAATCTTAATTACCTAAAAAAGCCTTCATCAGCCAAATAACAAGGACAATTACATCAATGTGAACTTCTGCAGTTAATCCAGGATGGACTTCAAAGACATTGGTCATTAATCTTACAGTTCAAACAAAATCGATGTTTAAACACTGACCCTTAACACTAACACTTATCATTTTGCACCATGACTTGAACTATACATAAGTAATACATTATATTCATGATGTTAGTCAGAGGGGAACTGGCCCCCACAGTGAGTCTGGTTTAGGTTTATGGTGGGGTTAGTCAGAGGGGAACTGGCCCCCACAGTGAGTCTGGTTTAGGGTTAGGGTGGGGTTAGTCAGAGGGGAACTGGCTCCCACAGTGAGTCTGGTTTAGGGTTATGGTGGGGTTAGTCAGAGGGGAACTGGCCCCCACAGTGAGTCTGGTTTAGTGTTATGGTGGGGTTAGTCAGAGGGGGAACTGGCCCCCACAGTGAGTCTGGTTTAGGGTTAGGGTGGGGTTAGTCAGAGGGGAACTGGCCCCCATAGTGAGTCTGGTTTAGGGTAGGGTGGGATTAGTCAGAGGGGAACTGGCCCCCACAGTGAGTCTGGTTTAGGGTTAGGGTGGGGTTAGTCAGAGGGGAACTGGCTCCCACAGTGAGTCTGGTTTAGGGTTAGGGTGGGGTTAGTCAGAGGGGAACTGGCTCCCACAGTGAGTCTGGTTTAGGGTTAGGGTGGGGTTAGTCAGAGGGGAACTGGCTCCCACAGTGAGTCTGGTTTAGGGTTAGGGTGGGGTTAGTCAGAGGGGAACTGGCCCCCACAGTGAGTCTGGTTTAGGGTTAGGGTGGGGTTAGTCAGAGGGGAACTGGCTCCCACAGTGAGTCTGGTTTAGGGTTATGGTGGGGTTAGTCAGAGGGGAACTGGCCCCCACAGTGAGTCTGGTTTAGTGTTATGGTGGGGTTAGTCAGAGGGGGAACTGGCCCCCACAGTGAGTCTGGTTTAGGGTTAGGGTGGGGTTAGTCAGAGGGGAACTGGCCCCCACAGTGAGTCTGGTTTAGGGTTAGGGTGGGATTAGTCAGAGGGGAACTGGCCCCCACAGTGAGTCTGGTTTAGGGTTAGGGTGGGGTTAGTCAGAGGGGAACTGGCTCCCACAGTGAGTCTGGTTTAGGGTTAGGGTGGGGTTAGTCAGAGGGGAACTGGCTCCCACAGTGAGTCTGGTTTAGGGGTTAGGGTGGGGTTAGTCAGAGGGGAACTGGCTCCCACAGTGAGTCTGGTTTAGGGTTAGGGTGGGGTTAGTCAGAGGGGAACTGGCCCCCACAGTGAGTCTGGTTTAGGGTTATGGTGGGGTTAGTCAGAGGGGAACTGGCCCCCACAGTGAGTCTGGTTTAGGGTTATGGCGGGGTTAGTCAGAGGGGAACTGGCTCCCACAGTGAGTCTGGTTTAGGGTTAGGGTGGGGTTAGTCAGAGGGGAACTGGCCCCCACATTGAGTCTGGTTTAGGGGTATGGTGGGGTTAGTCAGAGGGGAACTGGCCCCCCCACAGTGAGTCTGGTTTCTCCCAAGGTTATTTTTCTCCATTAATCAACATCTTATGGAGTTTTGTGTTCCTTGCCACAGTCGCCTTCAGCTGCTCACTGGGGTTATTAATCCAATTATTATTTAATTACTTGTTTTTAATTATAGACATTACAGTTTTATCTTCTGTTAATGCCTGATCTTCTGTAAAGCTGCTTTGAAACCATGTGTGTTGTGAAAGTGCTATACAAATAAAAATGATGACTTTTCTTTGCTCCTTGGCAATTCACATTGAAGGAATCATCTGAAAAGTCAAGTGAAATAGACACAGTCCAGGTTTTGGAATGCAGAAGGAAACAATGAATTGGAGATCACAGCAAATATTATTTTCACTTCCCCATTTGCTCTTAAGACCAAAAGAAAAAATCCACTATTACTATTACTTCTAGAAGAGGAAAAAATGCAAAATGGGGGAAGATTCCAAATTTACTATCACTCTCTCAGCAGCTTTAATAGAAACCCCCTCACAGTGGTAGTAATTCATTTTTTAAAACTAATTCCAGGGTATATAACACAAATCATAATGCTATAAACTAGCACTCAATATTTAAAAAATGTTTAATTTAAAAAAGGTTGCAAGATTTACTCTGATAAATAAGGCAGGAAACACATCATCAGTGTCTGTGAAAAAGGTCTATTCACATGCATGTGCACATCCCCAGTTAACACAGTCCACACCGGTGGCATTTATTGGCTAGACATCAACCAATAAAACGACTTCATTGCTCCCCCCGCTGATCACTGGTCTTGCTCTATTGGACCATGCACAAGTGAGTTTTGCTACAGGTTTTTCGCTAAAGTTTTTGCAAAAGTCAAGGCATGAAGATTTAGAGTTGCAGTGCCAGATTTGAGAGGTTGTAAGTGCCGATTTGTGGTTGTACAGCAAAAAGGAATTAAAGTACAAAAGTTCTTGTGTAATACAAATTTGTGTCTGTAGTTGTATTTATGTGAACGTAATTTTACACATTTGTGACTACTCTTCTGCAACTGAATTCAGAACACAAGCTTTGAATTAATAGATTGTAACATTTAACATCCAAGTTTTATTTGACAAGTTTTCACATCGGTGCTGTAAGTGTAAGTTTCAATTTACAACTTCACATATTTATTGTACAAGTTTTTAAATCCAAATATGCAAGCTCTCGAATTTTGCTACTGATTAATCTTCATACATTGCATTCCTTCAAAGGCGATGAAAAGTTTATTCGGAAATGCCATCAGGTGACGGAAGGACTTGCGTTTCAGGACCACACATCTCACGGGTTTTCCCCTGCATGTGTAGGAAGGGGTTTTAATCGGTTTTATATGAAAACAGCAGTGTGGACGGAGAGCATTTCAAAATAAACCGGATTAATGTGGATGTAGTCTTACATGATGCTGTGACGCGTGATAAAAGGTATCTTTTCCATGTTAAACAGAATTTTTGTGACGGGGCTTTCTATTTTTGAAAGGGTTTCTACTTCTGTGATGTCGCACTGGGCAGCCCAGTCAACAAATGGGTCTAAAATGATTCTTATAAAAGTATATTAAATCTCACTAGCTGCTTCAGATCAATGTCTGGCTGGTGCAGAACAAGTACTCAATGTACATCCCTCACAACTTAATCCCACAAATGCTGTCGATTGAGCTTAACTTGTATTTAATCTAGATATTAAATTAGTTGAACATACAAAGAACAAAAAACTATTCTCAAGTTCTGAGTCTTTTTTAAAAACAGATTTATGAACCGTAATAATTTCACTGTTTTCTACAAATATCTGGATACCGTGACAATTATGCCTAACTGCATTGTGCCAACTGTAAAGTTTGGTGGAGGAGGGATAATGCTCTGGGGTTGTTTTTCTGGGGTCGGCCTAGGCCCCATAGTTCCACTGAAGGGAAATGTTAATGCATCAGCTTACCAAGACATTTTGGCTAATTCTATGCTTACAACTTTGTGGAAGCAGTTTGGGGAAGGCCCTTTTTTGTTCCAGCCTGACTGTGCCCCAGTGCACAATGCAAGGTCCATAAAGGCATGGTTGGATGAGTTTGGTGTGGAAGAACTTGACTGGCCCTCAGAGAGCCCTGACCTCAACCCTATCGAACACCTTTGGGATGAACTAGCATGGAGATTGTGAGCCAGTCCCTCTCATCCAACATCAGTTTCTGACCTCACAAATGCTCTTCTGGAAGAATGGGCAGAAATTCCAACAGACACACTCCAAAATCTTGTGGAAAGCCTTCTCAGAAGAGTGGAAGCTGTTATAGCTGCAAAAGGGGGACCAACTCGATATTAATGCCTATGGATTTAGAATGGGATGTCATAAAAGCTCCTGTAGGTGTAATGTGTAGGTGTCCCAAAACTTTTGTCCATATATTCTATATAATTACATGTCTGACAGACATGTATGGCTGCTGCATTGCCTCTTGTTGTTCCAGTGTATTGTCCAAACTTCCCCCAGATCCAAACAGACAGAAAAAAGAAAAACGTGTGCATTAACTCTACGCACAACAGAATTACATAACAGAAGGAAATCTATAAAACAAACTCCAGCCAATAGGCAGATTAAACACAAAGAACATGTAGATTTATCCACATAGCTGTCCCGAAGGTGTGTTCCTCCACAAAACAAGCGCCAATCTCTAGCGGAACCAGCAAATACACTGTTACTTGAGTGCAGCAGATGACCTAATCCTTCCTTCCATTTTCCTGCTAAAAATACTCCACTAAACAAACTCCAGCCAATAGGATGCACAAGCACAAAGAATGTGCAGATTCATCCACAAACTGTCCTGAAGTAGTGCTGCTTTTGTTGCACAAAACAAACTCCAGCTGCTAGGCAGAACCAGCACAAAAAGAAACAAAAAAGGCGCCCAGTTTCCGTGAACAGTCAAGTGAATTTTCAGTGAGTCAGGCCCTCTCGACTGCAACGTTAGAATCACAACATGACCTACTCTTTCCATTGACTTTGTGAATGGCATCCCTTGCTGTGGGCATGTAAATATTTTGCGGCTAGTCTTATTTATATATATATATATATATATATATATATATATATATATATATATATATATATATTCTCAATTTGGCCAGGAACATCAGTGCAAAAGTGACCTTCCAATGATGTAAGAGTTTTTAGCATTCATTGAATCGATCACGTTTCTTTCTTGTCGATTTCACAAAGCGTGGGAACAAGAAAATGCTGTGGTTCTTCCAAGAAAGCCTTCCTTTGATCCTCGGCTCGCATAACACGATATCTTTTTCAGATGATCTCAGAACTTTGGCCAGAATTGACCTGTCTCCTTCCGCGGATCACTGAGCCGGAACCCTGTGAGCTCGCTCGATTTCCAACTTATGGCCTGTTAAGTCCAGCAGACTCGGAAAGAGCCCATCCAGAAATTACATCATATTCTGACCCTCTGCTCACTCAGGTACTCCAACAATTCATAAATTGTTTTGCCGGTTACAATTATCAAGTTCTTCCAACTTTTCCCAAACACGTTCCAAATCTGCTTTGGATGCTAGTGGATTAGCAGCTAATTCCCTCTCCGATGACTCCAGATAATCGATCCTTTTCTCAACATCCAACACTCTTGTAAACAACTTGTTTAAATTTCGTCTCCATGGCAGTGATCGATCTACGTATTTCTGCAAGATCCTCCAACTCAGAAATGACCTTTGTCAGCATTACTGTCATGCTCGACAGTTGACTCTGAATCTTTTACACTGCACCGTCCAAATTGAGCCCCTGGCTTGAAGCCTCTGGAGGGGCTTCAGCTTGAGCACTTAAGTGTCTTTTAATATATCCAGAGCCTGAGGATTTTTAATTCTTTGACATATTGTCTTCCTAGAACAGTTAATAATCAAGGTGTATCGAATCTCACCAGTTTATGACAAAAAAGTATTAAAACCAGCAAAGTGCACAAAGCTCGCCATTCACATGTCTGAACCTTGCATGCCATCATGTGACACGGATTAATAGAACTCTTAAAGAAACTGGTCTCAGTACAGTTTAAAAGCCATCTTATTTTCATCCTACCTCTGTATACAGCTTCCGTAGGCAGAATTTTCCAGTTTTATGACTTAGCCAATGAGTTGCCAATTAGCCAATACAATGCTTTGGCACGTTTCACTCAAGACAACAGCGCAAGCTGTCAATTACTTATGTGGTAGTCAGTGGCCGTCCTGAGGAGAAATCAGACATGATGTGCTCGAAAGCTGTTAGAGGGCCTGTACAGACATCACGCCTCATCAAACCAACGACAGTAACAGACAGCACAACCTTCAACAGATGACAGGCTCTTGTGCTTAAAGACAGATGACTGAACACAACAGAATGCAGGGATGTTTTTACCATTGGAGGAATTCTAGCTTGTTGTACTATATTGATGTGTCAGTAGAGGGCAGTCAGCACATCTCCAGCTGTACAGACATCACACCTCATCAAACCATTGACCGCAACAGACAGCACAACCTTCAACAGATGACAGGCTCTTGTGCTTAAAGACAGATGACTGAACACAACAGAATGCAGGGATGTTTTTAACCATTGGAGGAATTCTAGCTTGTTGTAGCACATTGATGTGTCAGTAGAGGGCAGTCAGCACATCTCCAGCTGTACAGACATCACACCTCATCAAACCAACGACCGCAACAGACAGCACAACCTTCAACAGATGACAGGCTCTTGTGCTTAAAGACAGATGACTGAACACAACAGAATGCAGGGATGTTTTTACCATTGGATGAATTCTAGCTTGTTGTAGCACATTGATGTGTCAGTAGAGGGCAGTCAGCACATCTCCAGCTGTACAGACATCACACCTCATCAAACCAACGACAGTAACAGACAGCACAACCTTCAACAGATGACAGGCTCTTGTGCTTAAAGACAGATGACTGAACACAACAGAATGCAGGGATGTTTTTACCATTGGAGGAATTCTAGCTTGTTGTACTATATTGATGTGTCAGTAGAGGGCAGTCAGCACATCTCCAGCTGTACAGACATCACACCTCATCAAACCAACGACCGCAACAGACAGCACAACCTTCAACAGATGACAGGCTCTTGTGGTTATAGACAGATGACTGAACGCAAAAGAATGCAGGGATCTCGAGATGCTTTTTCAAAGTTAAAAACATCACTGCCTGTGACATAGAATTCTTAACTAATGGAAAATACATAATTTAAGCGACAAAGCTGATATGTGCTCTGCCTGGGCAGGTGAGGCAACAAACACTAGTATTGTCATATGTGTGGAGTTACAATGCTGCGGTTTATTAGCTTCTTTGGGATGCTTTGATTTTTTTATATAATTTAGCATTTAACTTGTGGAATGTGCTATTTACAGCTGTTAGTCTCTTTAGAACGAGCCACCGTGACACAGTTTTCTCATAGTTGACTCTGCCTATTACACATAAAAATGACATCAGCTTTAGAAGTGACATGGAGATGTGAATGAATGCAACAGTAATTGTGCTCAATATAATGCTGTGCGTGTTTAATGTGTTTTTGTGTGTGCAGTGAGTGTTACGTGCGTGTGAGAGCAGTGGTGATGACGCGAGATGACTCAAGCGGCGGGTGGCTTCCTCTGGGCAGTGGCGGACTCAGTTGCGTCACCGTACACAGAGTCAGTCGACCGGATACTGAAGGCACCGGCTCGCCAGACCACCTCATCCATGGAGAACGACTCAAAGACAAAACGGTAATTACAGCATTGGAACAAGCACAGCCATGTTTGATAGACAGCAGGATGACATCATTACCGTATATGCTCACAGGAAGTAGTTGTTTGGCGCTCTTAAAATAGAAGGCCAGTGTGTGATGCGAGATGATGATGTCATCAGCGAGGAGCTCAATGCACTGATGCACAGAACGTGAGATAATTTTACATTAAAGATTTATAAAACATAATGCTTGTTTTTCTACAGCATACAAGTCACATAAAATACTTTGGATATAAATACATAATATTTAGTTCATATTTATATCCCGTCCAACTGAAATAAAATTATTTTACTTACAAACATAAAGTGTTTTATCATAATATCAGATCAAACTGGAGGCACTCCATGCACTGTCAAACTACTTTTATATCTGATTATTTTGCAATATCAATTTATTATCAACCACTTTTAGTTAGTTGTATATTTTTGCACTGTTTTTAATTGAATTGCGTCATTTGCAATGCTTCATGGGATTGTAGTTCATTCCCTCATTAATGACGTTAAGTACACAGTCTTGTACTTTTTATCTTTTTGTCTGATTTTCAAATACTATTTTACTTCAAATGAAAGTTTGTGATGTTGGGATTCACTTTGGAGCTGGTTGGTTTGGTTCATGGTGCACAACTCTTTTAGAAAGAATTTTATAAAATAACTTTAAAAAATGAATGGACAAAATACTTCAAGGACCAAGACGGCTGAAATAATGGTGGCCATTTTGTGTTCTCTATTAGAGTTGTGTAATCAGAGCTGTTTTGTCATCAGGTGGTGCTGGTGTGCAGTATAAAAAAGGATTTGGTGTATAATAAAGTGAACCCGATCTTCCACCACTGGAGGATTGGCAGTAAGAAGTTTGGACTGACCTTCCAGAGTCCAGCAGACGCCAGAGCCTTCGACAGAGGAATACGGCGAGCCATGGAGGACATTAAACCAGGTGATCCTCCTCTATTCATGTCTCATCATGACATCATCTGCTCTCTGAGCCCTCTGAATGGATCCTTCATCCATGAAGACATACAATCATGCTGATGATTTTTCTCTAGAACAATCTGTTGGCCAAAAGTTCTCTGAAAAACTCTTTTTCATGTTCACATATCATCCCCTTAAAATAAAGACTCGACAACAACTGTTTGTATCTTTGATTTCAGAATTAGCTTGATGTCTTTCACATCCTGTGCTGTAAACTAAATTAGCAGTGATATTTAAAGAGTTCGAGAGTGCTTATTTCCAGTTCTTAGAATTGCACATAGTTCTGTGTGTGTGAATTGGGCAGAATAGATGTCGCTTGATTTCTTACGTGTAATCTTTGTTGGTATTTATCAGTTTTCAAATGATCAAATGTGAAGGAAATGAGAGCAGCTGGAGCAGCACTTTCCTCTTTAAAAGAAGGATATAGCGTGGTGTTGTGTTGTGTGACAGTTGTGTGATATAGTTGTTAAAGATCTGCGCTTGTAACCGAGAAGTATCCCGTTTGTGTGCTATCAGCGCATCTGATCGCACTGGAGGGACTGAAACTGGAAGTCTAGTCAGTATTATTTGCAGAGTGTGTTTCACAATACAAATCATAAAACCCAGTGAGTCAAAGGGAAAAAAACCTCCCGGAGATGTTTCGGTAGATGAGGAAGTGACAGTATATGAATTGGGGATGTCAATGTAAAACGTTAGACAACAACGCTGCACAGAGCACGATCACGAAAGCAGGCGTATTGAGATGTGTTTTTCTACATTTCTAACTATGTTTAACTTTACACAGTGTCCTAAAAACAGCGTTTTTAATGTGATGCAACCAAAGTGAGACGCTTCAGAAGCATGCATCTGATACTAATGAGTATCTCGCACAGATGGACGAATTAAGTTGCAAAATGGATTGCTGTGGACTGTAGGCCAATGATAGGCTTACATTCTATATAATGAAATAAAAACTATGTATTGACTTCTAAAGGCACTGTGGAAGCGGGGGCATGGCCGAGCGCTGGTTTGTGAATGGAGAAATTAATGGTAATGACTCCTGTGGATAATTTCGCTAGCAGCTGTTCTGTGTTTCAGTGAGCGGTGTTGGAGAGATAAAAGGGGAGAGAGAGCTGAGTTTGATCCTGTGTGTGTGTGTGTGTGATATTTAGAAGCCGCTGAAAAGTGAAATCTTTGTTAATAAAACTTTGAGTTATTTGGACTGTGAACGCTGTCTTTCACTTCCTCTTTCCCTGAAGAGTTAAAGAACTTGTTATAGCCACTTTTTTGTATTGTATTATCAGTGCTTTAACTGTCTGATACAATAATGTCATGCATTTTAATTATCTGAATTTTATATATATATATATATATATATATTGCAATGAATTGCGATTACTTGTAAAAGTTTAACGTGTTCATTTTTCTTAATCACGATTAATACATTTAGCATTAATACAACATAAACACATGTTGGCAGTGCAGACCCTTTGTAAAGTGTCTAGAGTCATTACACACACACACCACAAACACATACAACAGCTGTGTATTTTCAGCATATGTAAGGTGCATTTTAGTTACCACAGAAGCATGTAATGTCTTAACTATTATTCAAAAACAGAATGAAACATGTTTGTCTGCACATGTTTTTCATGTGGAGTTAAAGCGGTGCTTGGAAGCCCTGGCGCGAATCATGAATGTGGTTACACGATTGCTGTAATAAAGCGGATAGACACAGATTAATATTGTGGAGGATGAGAGTTTAAGAGAACTCCCTCTTAGTCTTTGGGGAACGTTTAATGTTTCTTGAATTGGTGAATATGTTAGTGCATTTCTGTCTTTATACTGTGGACAGCTTTGTTTGGAAAATGGTAATAAATATTATATTGTTGCATATTGTTTTCTTTTCTTTCATAAGATGGAAATAAATGCAGTTTGACAGTAAATAACTACAAAAAACGTATCCGATTAATTGTGATTAAAAAAAGTTTGACTGACAGCACTAATAAAAATATAATTATTTATTATTTATAAAAATATAATTATATTAATATACAATGAAATTGCCTTTCTTAGCACATGATGCATGCAATTAATTGTGATTTATTAAATTAGTTAATCGGCATATCATGTAATTAATTTGATGACATTTTTTTATTGATTGACAGCCTGACCCTTAAATTAAAGGGAAATTGTCTATTTTAGATGCTGAACTGTGGTGAACAATTTTAATCACCTTTTTGTCTTCACAAGTAAATATGTTGTTAAATAATATGAGGAAATGTTGATATTTTAATCGAGCATCGCACCATTAAATTTATGTAGGACGTAACCCTACGTATGAACTAAATATTTACGTTACTCCTCCATCCAAGAGTAACGACTGGAATAAAACACAGACTCACTCAATGACATCAATGAACTCATGTTTTGATTGACAGGCTTCAGTCCTTTCGACATATATGATGATGTTGACATTTACACGCGTTTACATTTACGGGAGATAACATTACGTAAAAAACGTCTTCAGCATGAAACCGATCTAACGGTGCACTTTCCTGTGTATGGTGTCAAGTTTCAACATATACGAAATATATACCATATTAAAATGAATAAATGTGTGTTTTTCCAGTCAGCTGTATTAGTATTGATTGATTTATTTTACATACAGTTATTAAATATTGTTATTTACATAATTTAACATTAATGAAATCTTGTTTTATTATGTATGGTATTTTAATGGGGATATAATTTATTACAGCTGACATTTACACAAGCATGTTTAATGAGAGGGGCGGTCCGTCAGTGGGCGTGTTCATAGAAACAGTATGTGTTCATACGCGTGGTCTATCAATCAAGAATGTGCTCTCAATCTCATCGGCGTGAAACTGTCAAACTTGTTTCAATAGCTTAACAGAGATATTAGCTTGTCATGAAAACAGTCATAACAGGAAAAAATTATAGTTTATCCTGCAATAATGGCGTTGAGACGCCTTCATGCAAATGCTAATTAGTGATATGTGTTACTTTACCGCAAAACACTAAAGAGGGTGAACAAATCTTTGAGTTCTCACTGGAGCAATAGTGGATTAATCTCTGTTGATTTGGAACGTATCTCAGGTGAGTGATGTTGAACACTCATGGAGTGTCAACAGAAATGATCATGTCTGTTTTCTTTATTGCAGTGAATGTGGGAGAAAGAGGCTCTTTGAAAAATTAAAACCAAATATGAGAAAATTGAACCGTTACATTCCTAATTTATAATCTGTAGGATTTTATTCTAAATACATTTCGGGGCCTCTGTGTGGACGTAGCATATGCTTAACAAAGCGATTTTCATAAACTAAGATGGTGCCGCAGATGGCCGCCTCGGTGTGGAGCTCTCCAATTCTTTTGTTGTTTTTGTTTCTTTGTCATTTTTTCCAGTCAGTCTCACCACGGACGAACTGCTGAACATTCGGCAGAACATACCTGATAATCTTTTCCCGGTTTTCGGACGTTTTGCAGGACATTTTAGTTGGAGGCGCAGCTGTGTTTAAAAACTCTACGAGACGCAGGCAAGGGAAACGAGCCGGTGCGCTGGTTAAACTCTGTCAGCGTGGCGTTCGGACAGCACTGTCGAGCATTCATCTAGCGAATCTCCACTCTCTTCCTAACAAAACTACAGACCTGGACGAGCTCATAGATACTGTTACATCACATTAGTTTCTGTGAGGACATGTTCATCCCTACTAGGAATTTTTTATCATTCAACAATGATAAACCATGGTTTACAGGACAGCTCAGACAGCTTCGTCATGCCAAAGAGGATGCTTACAGGGGTGGGGATAAAGTCTTGTACAATCAGACCAGGAACACTCTGAATTAGGAAATCAGAGTGGCTAAAAGAAGTTACTCTGAGAAACTGAAAAACAAGTTTTCAGCTAACGACCCTGCATCAGTGTGTAGTGGCTTGAAACAACTTACTAATTACAGGACTCCTACCCCCAGCCCTGTGATGGACCAATGACTGGCTGATGACCCGAATGTGTTCTACTGCAGATTCGAAAGGCCCAATCTCACACCCCACATGCACTCGGACCTTCACTTCACACAGCCATTCACACCTCCTGCAACCCCCTTCCTCCCCCCTCCTGCTACTCAACCTACACTCAAGATCTGTGAAGTTGATGTGTGCCGCGTCTTTCGGAAGCAAAAGATGAGGAAGTCTTCAGGCCCAGATGGTGTCTCACCAGCGTGCCTCCGATCCTGTGCTAAACAACTGACCCCCATTTTCACACAGATCTTCAATAGATCACTGGAACAGTGTGAAGTCCCATGCTGCTTCAAATGCTCAATTATTATCCCCGTCCCTAAGAAACCCAAGATCAAAGGACTTAATGACTGCACACTGACTGCAGACCTGTCGCCCTGATGTCTGTGGTCATGAAGTCATTTGAGAGACTGGTGTTGGCCCACCTGAAGGACAGCACTGGACCCTTTCTAGATCCCCTTCAATTTGCTTATCGAGCGAACAGGTCTGTGGATGATGCAGTCAACATGGGATTGCATCATATCCTGCAACATCTGGACAGACCGGGGACATATGCAAGGATCCTTTTTGTGGACTTCAGATCGGCTTTCAACACCATCGTCCCAGCTATTCTCCGTACTAAGTTAAACCAACTCCCTGTTCTCATGTCTATCTGTCAGTGGTTTACCAGATTTCTGACGGACAGGCAACAGCTTGTGAGGCAAGGAAAATTCACTTCCAGCACCTGTACAGTCAGCACTGGTTCCCCCAGGGATGTGTGCTCTCCCCACTACTCTTCTCCCTCTACACCAATGTGACTGCACCACCAAGGACCCCTCTGTCAAGCTCCTGAAGTTTGCAGATGACACTACTGTCATCAGCCTCATTCGAGATGATGATGAGTTTGCATACAGAAAGGAGGTAGAACGGCTGGCTCACTGGTGCAATCATAACAACCTGGAGCTGAACACGCTCAAAACGGTGGAGATGACTTGAATAACTGTCTGGGTTGGTGCAGCTAAAAAATTGGACATCAGAAGACTACAGAGGACAGTCCGGACTGCTGAGCGGACTGCTGAGTCCTCCTCCTTCAAGAACTATTCATTTCCAGAGTGAGGAAAAAGGCTGTAAAAATCACTCTGGATCCCACTCACCCAGCCCATTACCTTTTTGAACTGTTGCCTTCTGTCCGACGCTTCAGAGCTCTGAGCACCAGAACTGTCAGGCACAAGAACAGTTTTTTCCCTCAGGCTTTCCATCTCATGAACAGTTACAATTGCCCCATTGAGCAATAATTATGTGCAATGCACAGTTTAAGTCTATTTATATTATCCAACTGTAATGAGGTACGATAAACAAGGAGGAGGCGAAGATGAATTGCACTTCTCAATCAGGGTTTTAATGGACACAGTAGTGCTCACAACTTTGTAATTCAACAAACATAAACTTCTTCTTATAACTCTTTTGCTGCTTTCTCATGACGTCAACACTAGACTGATGTGTCTCTCTCTCTCCTGGCTGGAGGTTCTGCGGCCATTTTTATGCCGCTGTCCCCGTGCTCACTGAAATTAGAGAGAGGTGTTAGACATAATTTAGCTCAGATGCTAAATTATACCGCTTTCACCCCCGGACGGGCGCCACACCAAAATATCCACTTCTGCCATTGCATACATTGCACTGCACATAATATACTGTATTTTTGTTCTTTATGTAACAGATTTGTGTTTGATTTGCACTATTTGTGTGTCTGAGTGTATGTACGTATATGTATTATTTATTTATTTTTATCCTTCTATTTTTTTCTTTTATTATCTATGTCTTGCTGCTGTTTTTGTATTGTTGTGCACTGGAAGCTCCTGTCACCAAGACAAATTCCTTGAATGTGCAAGCATACTTGGCAATAAAGCTGATTAAGCTGATTCTGACAAAGCGAATTACAAAACGATGCACTATTCTATTTATTTGAATTTTTATTGAATTATTTATTTTTTAACACAATGTACAATCATATTAATGATGACTCTTAGACTATATAAATATTGCAGGTTCATTTTCTGTTAATGCCCGATCTTCTGTAAAGTGCTATACAAATTCAAATGACGTGACTTAATCACATATAAGACGCAGCAGCTGAGAGGCTTCCAGAACATCTGTGGGATCAGGTGTAGAGAGACGCATCACAATGAGATTGTGTGATCTCTATGTGTCTGCTGTGGAATGTTCCAGTGTTGTGTAACGCTGTGAGCAGCTTCTTCAGTATTCCTCATGCATCGCTTCAGACCGCAGTTTGTTTCTGTGGCAACCGGATGCATGGCACACAGCGACTGCCACCGGAGCTGAACGAGGTGTGATGTCGCCTTTCTGCCATGATCCACAGAAACCTCTGATCATACAGGCACGTCAAACTTCTTTCATTATAACAGTCTGCTATTCTCCTCCAAGAAGACATACATTCTGTAGAAACCAAAACAACACTCACAACCCCATTATCAAGTATTGTTTTGCTGTAGATATGCTAATGATGTCTAAATTAATAAACTGATTTATAGTTCTCACTCTAAATTCTGATTGGATGAGCCACTTTGAAGCCGTTGTAAAATACATTTTATATCAATGTGCCAATTTGCTTGGCAGCCACGAACTGCCTAAAGATTGCCTTATGAACTATATTACTTGGCAGAATAATTGTTTATTCTAATTATTAATATGAATAAATGGATAACACTTTACAATAAGTTTCTGTTCATTAACATTAGTTAATACATTATTAGGTGTCATGAACTAACAATTACAATATATTTTTACAGCATTTATTATTCTTGGTAAATGTTAATTTATAAAAAATACAATAGTTCATGGCTACTTCACATAAGTTCATAATGCATTAAATAATGCTAACATAAATACCTTTTTAAAATGTATATGTTGAAATAAAAATGAACGAAGATTTCAGATCTCATTTTATAAAAGCAAATGAGCACTCAAGGCTGTGGTATATTAAAGTGATTTTACATTCGTTAAAGGGATTTGACTTTGTGTTCACAAGTCGTCATTTTTATTTGTATAGCGCATTTCACAATACACATCGTTTTAAAGAAGCTTTACTGGAAATCATGCTGTAATGTCTTAAAGTCCTAATTATG
Organism: Moxostoma hubbsi; assembly: GCA_032164185.1. Lineage (NCBI taxonomy): Eukaryota > Metazoa > Chordata > Actinopteri > Cypriniformes > Catostomidae > Moxostoma > Moxostoma hubbsi. Next base: position 271,882 of record JAVLUX010000013.1, read on the forward strand.
CAGTTTAAATGAAAAACTAAAAACAGTGAGCAAGCCATAGGCAACTGTGGTTAGAAACCCAAAACACCTTAAAAATGTTAATAGAGAAAAAATACATTTTGAGAAACCAGGCTCAGTTGGAGGAGTCAGTTCACCTAAATACAGCATGAATATAATGCCAATATTATTTATCCATGTGTAATACAAGTCTTGTATTAATTGGGTAATCTGAGTATATGCTGGTGGGCAATAGTGTTGTCAAAAGGAAATATAAAGTTGGGTATCATCGGTATAACGATGAAAACTAATTACATGGTTTGTGATTATGTCTCCCAGGGGGAAGCCTATACAAGAAGAAAAGCAGAGGACCTAATACAGAGCCCTGCAGCACTCCATAATTGTGCTTGTTCTGACAGTTTTCTGTGGCAGATCTAGAAGGTTATTAGTGAAGCTATCTTTATTGGTCGAACAAATAGTTCTAGCCGATCGAAAACATGCTTTAGATTGAGTGCTCTTAACTATTTGCAACATTCAAGAGATATGTTGAGGGGGTAATGATCTGAGATGTCATCCCTCTGTGGTAGAATTGCTTTATTATCAACATCAACTCCATATGACAGAATTAAATCTAAAGCTTTAAGGAAATCTGTATAGGGCCCCGAGGTTTTTATACATTTAACAAGAAAAAAAAATGAATTTGTTACTTACACTGGACAAGGTCACGTTAAGCATTATCACTTTAAAAGAATGAAACTTGTATCCTGTCCTCTGAGTAACACCAAAAACATGGTTTTACACACAATTGTGGAAACTAGTACGTGATCTCAAATCAGTTTGTTGCGGAACCATACCTCTTCCGTTTAAATTACAAGTGTGGTTTTTTCCACCAGGGATACAAAAAAATAAGCTTTGACAGTAGCATGTGATGCTGTTGTGGCGGTGACACGTGAACTTGATGCAACAACTGATTTGTATCAAGTCAAGTCAAGTGGTTTGTTTTGTCGTTTCAACCATATACAGTTAGTACAGTACACAGTGAAACGAGACAACGTTCCTCCAGGACCATGGTGCTACATAAAATAACATAGGACAAACACAGAACCACATGTGACTACACAGACTAAATAAAATACCTATATAAAGTGCACGTGCAAAAACGTGTGCAAAAGTACGGGACAGTACAATACATTTCTAACAATGAACAGGACAATAGGCACAGTGATAGACAGTGCAGCGCCGACCAGTACACAGTAGTGCAAAAAGATGACAGTTTCTAAAAATGCCGAATGTAAACATAACATACTATGAGATAGTGTTCTATGCACATAGCAGTTATTGAGGTAGCAGATAGTTATAAAGTGACTAATTAAAGTGCAACTCAGGACGTGTGTGTGTGTGTGTGTGTGTGTGTGTGTGTGTGTGTGTGTGTGTGTGTCAAACCAGTCTCTGAGTATTGAGGAGTCTGATGGCTTGGGGGAAGAAGCTGTTACACAGTCTGGTCGTGAGGGCCCGAATGCTTCGGTACCTCTTGCCAGATGGCAGGAGGGTAAAGAGTTTGTGTGAGGGTGTGTGGGGTCCTCCACAATGCTGGTTGCTTTGCGGATGCAGTGTTTTATGTAAATGTCTTTGATGAAGGGAAGAGAGACCCCAATGATCTTCTCAGCTGTTCTCACTATCCTCTGCAGGGCTTTGCGGTCCGAACCGGTGCAAGTCCCAAACCAGGCAGTGATGCAGCTGCTCAGGATGCTCTCAATAGTCCCTCTATAGAACGTTGTGAGGATGGGGGGTGGGAGATGTGCTTTCCTCAGCCTTCGAAGAAAGTAGAGACGCTGCTGGGCTTTCTTGTTAATAGAGCTGGTGTTGAGGGACCAGGTGAGGTTCTCCGCCAGGTGAACACCAAGGAATTTGGTGCTCTTGACGATCTTCACAGAGGAGCCATCAATGTTCAGCGGAGGGTGGTCACTCTGTGCTCTCCTAAAGTCAACAACCATCTCAACCAAAAAGCCATTTTGTTTTGTCGACATTCAGGGACAGGTTGTTGACTCTACACCGGTCTGTTACCCACTGCACCTCCTCTCTGTATGCTGACTCATCGTTCTTGCTGATGAGACCCACCATGGTGTCATCGGCAAACATGATGATGTGATTCGAGCTGTGCATTGCTGCACAGTCGTGAGTCAGCAGAGTGAACAGCAGTGGACTGAGCACACAGCCCTGGGGGGCCCCAGTGCTCAGTGTGGTGGTGGTGGAGATGCTGTTCCCGATCCAGACTGACTGTGGTCTCCCAGTCAGGAAGTCCAGGATCCAGTTGCAGAGGGAGGTGTCCAGGCCCAGCAGGTTCAGCTTTCCAATCAGGTGCAGAGGAATTATTGTGTTGAATGCTGAGCTGAAGTCTATGAACAGCATTCGAACACATGTGTCCTTTTTGTCTAGGTGGGTGAGGGCCAGATGGAGGGTTGTGGCGATGGCGTCGTCCGTTGAACGGTTTGGACGATACGCAAACTGCAGTGGGTCCAGTGAGGGGGGCAGCTGGGTCTTAATGTGCCTCATGACGAGCCTCTCGAAGCACTTCATGATGATTGGTGTGAGTGCAACGGGACGGTAGTCATTGAGGCAGGACACTGAAGACTTCTTTGGCATGGGAATGATGGTGGTGGCCTTGAAGCACGTTGGAACGACGGCACTGCTCAGAGAGATGTTGAAGATGTCGGTAAGAACATCTGTCAGCTGGTCTGCACATCCTCTGAGCACTCTGCCAGGAATGTTGTCTGGTCCAGCGGCCTTCCGTGGGTTGACTCTACGTAGAGTTTTCCTCACATCCGCCGTGGTGAGACAGAGCACCTGGTCATTGGTCGTTCTGCACTTCAAACCAAGCGTAGAAGTCGTTCAGCGCATCTGGAAGGGAGGCATCTTTGTCACAGGCAACGGATGTTGTCCTGTAGTTGGTGATGGCCTGGATGCCCTGCCGCATGCGCCACGTGTCACCGCTGTCCTCAAAGTGACTGTGGATTCTCTGGGCGTGTACGCGCTTTGCCTCTCTGATGGCTCGGGACAGTTTGGTCCTAGCTGTTGTTAGGTCTGCCTTATCGCCTGCTCTGAAGGCGGAGTCTCGGGTCTTCAGCAGCGTGCGCAGTCATCCACGGCTTCTGGTTAGAGTGTGTTGTGATGGTCTTGGAGAAAGTGACATCATCAATGCACTTGCTGATGTAGCTGGTCACTGATGCTGTGTATTCCCCAAGTTGGTAGAGTCGCCATATGTTGCAGCCTCCCTAAACATGTGCCAGTCAGTACACTCAAAACAGTCCTGAAGAGCAGGGATGGCTCCTGCTGGCCAGATTTTCACCTGCTTCTGAAGCGGTTTTGTGCGTCTGACGAGTGGTCTGTATGCTGGAATTAGCATAACAGAGATGTGGTCTGAGTTGCCGAGGTGGGGCTGGGGCTCCGCCCGGTACGCGCCTGGGATGTTCGTGTAAACAAGATCAAGCACGTTCGCCCCTCTCATTGCAAAGTCCACATATTGATGGAATTTAGGGAGCGCTGTCTTGAGATTCGCATGGTTGAAATCTACGGCGACAATAAACAGTCCGTCGGGGTGAGTGTTCTGCAGTTCTCTCATAGCCCCATACATTTCAAAGAGCGCTTCCTTAACGTTAGCGCTGGGGGGAATGTAAACTCCGGTTATGCAAACAGTGGTGAATTCCCGTGGTAAATAGAAAGGTCTGCATCTAACAGTCACAAGCTCCAACAGCGATGAGCAGTAGCTAGAGACTAGCATAGAGTTCTTGCACCATTCCGTGTTGATGTAAACACACAAGCCACCACCGCGAGTCTTACCGCAGAGAGCACGAAACGAGGCGAGCCCGTCTAGCTGAATGGCGGCGTCCGGAACTCTGTCGCTGAGCCATGACTCCGTGAAAACGAAGACACAGCATTCTCTAAACTCACGCTGCGTAGCCAGCTGGAGTCGGATATAGTCCAGTTTATTGTCCAGGGAGCAAACATTTGAGAGCAGGATAGACGGGAGAGCCGGCCGGCTAGGGTTTGTTTTTAGCCTAGCATGGACCCCCGCCCTCTTTCCGCGCTTCCGCTTCCTCGCACACCGCTTACGACATCCTCTCCCCCGGCCACCGTCATCAGGCGACGCCGAGGCCTGGTCTCCGTAGCAAGCCGAGTATGCGCAGCGCCTCCCGCAGTTCATCATGCAGCTTGGTTTTTGCATGAGTCTTATAACTTAGTAGTGTTTGGTGATGGTAGACACGAACAACGGTTGCTCCGATGTCCATGTGCCGCAAAAGTCGGGCTTATTAAACAAAAATAGCACCATTTTGGATCCGGAGTGGCCGCTGCGTGCTACCACGCTTCCATCTTGGATCATCCTGTTTTGTTGTGGAAAACTTCACATGGACAAGATGTGCTCGGATTTGTAAGAGATGGAGAAAACAGGACAGCAGAAGAGATTGGTTTAACGCTAACTTCCACTGCATTTTTTTTTGTTGTTTTTGTTGCTTTTTCATACCTTTGCATGACCATATGTCAATAAACAAATATAATAAACAATGCCCCTTGAAACTATTGTGTGTGGAGTTTTCTAACACTGATTTCAACTAGTAATTCAAACAACGCTGTGATTCGTAGGATAGTACTATGTTCACATGATGAATGTAAAAAAAGTTCACTAATAGACTACAGGTAAAATAAAAACACCTTTATAAGTACATAATAAAAACAGTGAAACCTTTAAAAGATACAAACAACTGTGCAAACGAGGTTAGCAGTGCAAAAAGATCCTTTAAAGCACTGAACAGTACAACGAGCGATCTACATACATATACGAGGTATAAACTATATAGACGATAATCATGGAGCGATAATTTTTTATTATCTTGTAGTTTTGTTTAATTGCCTTTATTTTCAATCTATGTAGTTTAATGTCATCAAACCTAACTTTAAGCCAGGTTTCAGTCAAACAAAGTGAATCCAAATTATGATCTGTAATCGTTTCATTTACAGTTAGTGTTTTGGATTATAGGGATCTAATGTTTAGTTGCCCAACATTTATTAAATATTGTCATTTTCTAATTTGACATTAATACATTTTTTTATTTAATTTTTTTCATGATTAACCAGTTTGTCTGCCTCCTGACCTGGGCCCCAGTTAGTCAAATACTATCACTATTGAGACTATGCGGCAAATTACTTGAGAGGAGAACGGCACCTTCCCTGATAAACAGAGAGGGGGGCCAGAGCACATTACCTTGTCTGACATCGTTTGTGCAAGTTCACACAACTCTTTAACGTAATCAACTCTTTATAGTGATCTCCGATTGCTGAAGCCGGACATCAGTAGTGCATAATAGACTTATTCTGTGCTGTGCCTAAGAACAATCTGTCCTTTCCCATGGTAAAATCACAATAACGCACAGCTCTATAAAGTCCAGTTGTATGAATTAATTTGATTTGACTATGTGTTTGTGATATTCACCTGCAGGCTGCCTGCTGTACAGCGACACAGAAGCTCCTGACGATACATCCTCACAGGTGAGTCATGTGATCATAAAATCTGTGTTTTTTAAAGTAAAAGTTCACCCAAAAGTTCTCTCATCAATTACTCACCCTACTACTGTCTCAAACTAGCATGGCGTTCTTCAGCGGAACACAAATGAAGATGTTTTGATGGAGATATGGAGTTCATGAGATTGCTAATAGAGAGTGCAATTTCCGTGCCAGTGGGCATGGGTTGGAGTGTTTGTGCTATCTGTGGTTGTAGTGTATGTTAATAAATGCCGCAAAACTGCATTTTCACAAAGTCTAAAATCAGTTCCTGCATTTGGAATTTGCAGATTTCACCAGACGATATTAACCTGTTGATGTGCACCCCCTTTTTGAGCACAAACCATGAAAATGACACCCCTGAACTGAAATGGGTGTATTTACGGGACCCTTTGGAGTACGGACACAGTTGTAGTATCTTTTGAAAGAAGACACTTTTGGCTTTATTTCACAAGTTTCAGAATTAATATATGTTGTTATTTATTAAAGTTAGAGAAGCTGAAGTTTATAGTAATGGAAATATTTTGTGCTGAGCATGTTTTATAATCTAATAAAACAATAATAAAAGTGGCAAGACAACCCAGAAATACAATGTTCTCAAAGTCACGAGTCTAAAGAAGTGACGTTTCTAATGTGAAGATGATCGAAATCAAAATGAGGTTCCTGCAGCTTTAATCTCTGGAAAATCTCTGGAAGTGTTCAGAGTAAAATTTAGACTCCGTCTCTCAAGACGACACTAAATCTGACCGCACTGCTCAACTATTATGAATAAAACTACGCCACATTTTTATAAATAGACTTTGGAGACGGCTGGATTTGTTTATGAGAGTCTAATATATAAGATCATTGTGGCACGGTGGAGGGCGGGACCGGCGCGTGATTGCGCACGCCCGGTCCCGTATCGGGCTGATTGAGCCGGCAAGAGGGTTAAAAGGCCACTCGCAGACGGCGATCGGGAGAGAGAGCTTAATCAGCAGACGTCTGCTGTCCTAAATGTTTGTTTTAAGTTCTTTATTAAATTATTATTTATGTTGACAAGCCGGTTTCTCGCCTCTTCCTTGCCCGTAACTTGAACTGTGTTACATTGGTGCCGAAAGCCCGGGAAGGAAGAGGGATGCGCCGTAGCGGAGTTCTCGCCACTTCTCCACCCTCTACAGGACAACAGCCGCGCCTCTCCGGGCAGATCGGAGGCAGTCCTCAGCCCCTAGCGGACGGAACGCCCCGCCGCGTTCCCGGGGTGTCGAAGGGGCCTCCCCTCGCCCCTGGCAGCGGTTCTCCCGCTCCAGGCGGTCGGCGGCGAGCCCCTCCCCGCACGCGGTCGGCAGTCTCCAACCCCGCCGCGTTCCAGCGGCCAGTAGGGAACTCCCCCACCCCTGGCAGCGGCCCTAACCGCTCCAGGCGGTCGGCCAGGAGCCCCTCCTCCCCTCGTGGTCGGCGGCCGTTCCTCCGCGTCCAGGCGGCTGGGCTCCTCCGTCCCCCGGCAGATGGCCGCGGCTGCTCCATTGAGAAGTGGCGAGAACTCCGCTACGGCGCATCCCTCTTCCTTCCTCCCGGGTTTCGGCACCAATGTAACGAAGATCATTTTCATGGGCAAGGAAGAGGCGAGAAACCGGCTTGTCAACATAAATAATAATTTAATAAAGAACTTAAAACAAACATTTAGGACAGCAGACGTCTGCTGATTAAGCTCTCTCTCCCGATCGCCGTCTGCGAGTGGCCTTTTAACCCTCTTGCCGGCTCAATCAGCCCGATACGGGACCGGGCGTGTGCAATCACGCGCCGGTCCCGCCCTCCACCGTGCCACAATCATATACAGTTTTACAACACGAATGCTGCTCAGAATGCAGTTTGTTGAAGAACGATGACGAAGGCGATTGGATGTTTATCAATAAACGCTTGTCATGGACGATTGACTCAAGTGTGTTGAACTGGATTCATCTGGTGATCGTGTTTTCATAATAAAAGTCCCGTTTTGATATTGCATACTCCTGCACAAATAACTCAATTGCTGTTTCTGGAGCATTGCTATCGTGAAACAGAGATCAGATATCAATGTTGAACCCTTAGACCTTTGAAAAGATGTAGAATTTATTAACATTAATTTCATTTATAGACGGTAAATTATATATTAAATGTAAACAGAGTGATGTTATCATTACTAGTTCTGAATTGACATTTTTTGTATTAGTAACAGGACTGGGCACAACTTTCAAACCAGCAACAGCAGATGATGTGGCGTAAGAAAGTAGTTTCACACACAAGCGTTTTTTGGGACTAGTTCTTCATTTTTCAAATGTGTCTCATGTGAGGTCTTGTGTTTGGATTTGATTTCAGTGCATCACTCATTACGTCAGTGTGTTATTGCAGGATGATACGGAACAAAAAAAATGGTGCACCGTTTCTTTGCATTTTTTACTACCTGCGGTGGAATGTGGCTTTCGATCACAAAACATTTTGGACCCTGTTTCAACCTGTATTCAGCACTGTCCACATGTGATCAGATCTCCTGAAACTCATCTTAATGTCAGAGAGAGAGAACCTACATCAGCCTGTTCAGCATTGTACAGTAGCACCTGTTACCCTTGAGTCA